>JADMNF010000150.1:0-82973 GCA_016097085.2 Sporothrix curviconia | reverse complement strand
GTTCCCAGCAGACGGCCATAAAGGGAGCATAGACGAAGAGGCTCGCTCAGAATGGAAGCTTTTCGGTGTCACTTTCACATACCTTGGATTGGCATAGAAAGGCCGAGCTGTTTGAGCTGCTTGGAGCGCCATGGCGTGTAGGGTCGCGGCGACAGAGCTCGCGGCGATGGCGGGATGGCAGTGAAATGCCGAGAAAGATGGGAAGAGGAAGAGATGGAAAGTCAGATTTCGAGATCGGGAATGATGGACAGCTAGATGGCCAAGATAAATAATAGGGGTTGGTAGGTGGGAAGTCACGCACATACGCGCCCCTAATCTGGGAAGGAAACTGTCGTGGACGCGACAGGTGCTCTTGCCCTCTTAAACGCGGGAGCTTCTGTGTTTTCTGGGTAGGTCCAGTGTAGCATTTGTATACTTTAGCGCCTTACAGGGGCGGCGTTCGCAGCAAACGCCCGTAAAGCTGCTAGCTTGGGCGATCGCCAACGTAACAAGACACATCATGTACAGACGGCGAATCGCCAGACAGGCATCTTGGGCGCCAAAAGGGAGGGCATGAATAACAACCAATCACTCCCTCGCCAACAGGACGCGAGGAATGAGCATATGGGCATCGCAGTGCCGCCTTCCTTGTGCGGTCTACGGGGCGCTGAGCAGACGACTGCGGACAAGCTGTATCGAATAACCTGCAGGGCACGTGCTTCCAAACGATGATTGTGGGCATTCGCTGTTGCACAGCACCGGGCGCAAGCCTTATAAACGAATGCAAATGGCAGTCGGTTGGCCGTTGACACGGCTGGCCGTTGCAAGGGACACCGGAGATCGTCCGGGGTAGACGAGGCCACACCGCATGTCTCCGTTGCCGCAGACCACAGCATCAGAAAGACGGGCTCGATAGGATATGGCGATAGTGGCGGCAGATCCAGGATCGCGGTATTGAGAGTACATGTACATGTACGGAGTAATTACGTCGTGATTGACTGGAAGATGGGCAGCTGTTTTTGGTGATTGGATGTTGGTTGTAGCGGCTACCTCGTTATTCTTGTTCGTTGCGTCTTGTCAGGAGAGAGGTCCGAAAGTATTGTTAGATGAGCCATAATCCGATGAGATGGCTTGAAGCATCGAGAGCGTACGAAGTACTCGTAGATGTTGATGCAGTCGTCCAGATGTTCCGAATGGAAAAGGCAGAGCAAAAGGTTAAATGCGGCAAAGATACGTCACTTACTAGTAGTGACCTTTGGCCAGCGGAAGGTGGATCTTCTCTAGACTAGCCTAATCGGATCTGGCCCGCGCGCAGGTTAGGGGATTAGGGATTAGGGGATCAGGGGCTCTCCTGACCCCTTGTTTATTTTGGTTTACTTTGCAAGACTTGTATTTTTATCTCCATATAAATATAGATTCCTGAGTGTTTTACGGTCCTTGTTCAGTGGGGCCAGCCATGCTAATGGACCAGTGGGCTAGACAGGAGTTCGCACTGCATTAGAAACAGTTTTTCGGAGAACGTGGAAAACGCAAGACTTTACCTGACCTTCAGATTTAACCAGAAACTAGAGTTTGACAGGCTCGCGGGTTGGAACGCAAGGGAGGAAGTGACAATAGGGGATTGACCTGCGTTTATTGCGTACTCGTATGTATGTTTTCACCCAGCAGCGCCACTTGCCAGAGAACAACGCCACGAGACACCGCCGTCTTTTGTCCCTTATTTCATGCATTACATACAGGTGGAGCGCTCGTGTGCTGAGTGAGGCTGCATGTACGGGGTACTTGCAGTATTTTAATATTCGCTCTCCGGCTTTGCGCTTTTGGCGTGACAGAAACCGGTTGCGTGTGTGTGTGTGTGGTCCGGTTTCGACGCGGAGATGGATACGAGGCCAGAGCCAGATACGAGCAATATCCGTATTTTCTCTCTTTTTCTCTTTCTCTTTTTTCGGCTGTGTTTCTGTGTTTCTGTGCGGCCGGCTTTGGCCACAGCCCCGGCTGATACGAGGTCACAGCCCGGCGGTCAAAAGCCAGAAGCAAAAGGAGAAATAGCCAAATGCCAAAAGCCAAAAGGCAAAGAAACTGCAGCCACAGCCAGCAGGACAGCTGGCAAACTGTCGATTCACCTTCAGCCCCAGCAGAGACCCGCTTTTCCCTCCTGTGTGCTCCTGCCGTCTCGTCCTTCCAGCGCCCAGTGCCTGCTGCCACGGAGAAAAGCTGCACTATTTGTGCTCAGATGGGCACGCTGGTCTTAGCCCTCCCCCTAATACGGAGCACGATGGGCGCTGCCGGCCAATCAAGGAAGCAGCGTGCTGCGGCCGTGCCTTCCTTTTTCCTGGGCTAGTGCAGCTTGTTTCTATTTTTGTTATTTCCCACCCCTGGCCGTTCCCTGCCGTTCCTCACAACCACTCCACTCTCAGTCGCTCCTCCCCTCGCTCCTGGCCCTTCTCTCGCCTTCCCGCTCATCGTGTTGATTCCGCCTCCACCCAATCTCGTTCCTTTTTTTCCTCCTCTCTCTTTTCTCACCCTTCGTCTCCCGTCATCGTTTTCCTCCCCTTCCCACTCGATCGCTATCCTGTCCACGACAATTCACACACCACATTCGCTTGATTTCTTTTCTTCGTCCAGCCACGTCCAGCCAACCGTTTTAGCGGACGCCTCTTCCTTGCACCTATTTTTATTTTCTTTTTCTTTTTCCTCCTAAACTCTTCTAATCGTTGTTTTGTTTTGTTTGTTTCTCTCGAAATTCTTGCCCTCTCGCCCGGTCCACCTGCATTCCTCGTGCAATCCTCGCTGCACCCCCCGACCGACAACGAACAAAACACTGCTACGCGAAGCACACTGCGCCTGTCTGCATTGTTCGTAATGCAATCTTCGTGCAACAGAACCTAAACCGTTTCGTTCTCTGTCTTCCACGTCTCGCCCTACCCTCTGCCAACTCTCTCACTGCTTCTCGCCCCGACAAACTGCTGCAAGCACGCCCATTTTGACCTTTCTCGAACGAAGCGGCCGCGTGTTTTCCCGGGTACTTGGTTGGGTCTTTGGCTTTCTTGATTTTCTTGGCTTCTTGAATCTTTTGGATCTCTTGTTTTTGGATATTCACCAGGTTATCACAACCCTTCCGTTCGCGTTTTCAACTCAATCCCCGCGACGGCCTCTTCCACCACAACCGCCATCATGAAGCCGTCACAGACTTTCGGTCACCTGGCCGCTGCCATCCTTTCCATGTCTTCCGTGTCTTCTGCCTTCTCATGGCCGAACCTGGATGCTCTCATTGTCCGTGCGGATGCCACAAAAACGAGTAAGCGAGCCATACCGTCATTATCTCACGCATGCAGCGCATGCGGCAGCTAGAGAAGCACTATACTGACCATCATCCAGGCGCGACCTCGGCAGAAAAGACCGCCAGCCCTACCTCTGCCGACAACACATTCAACCTCAACACCGGCGCACAGGTCACCTCGACCGCGACTGGCAAGACAACAGGCAAGACGACCACTGGAAAGACAACCACCACTGCCACGGGCACCGGCAAGGGCTCGAGCAGCGATAGCGACAAGACGTCGGCTGCCACACACACGACGTACAACGCCGCCGACCCGGCGGGTGGTGTCGTCATGCTGACGCCCGCGACAACCGCCGACTTGGAGCTGTACAAGATTGGCGACTACGTTACCTGGGGCTGGAACTACACCGACCTGCAGGCTACGCCGACGGCCATCGACGTCTTGGCGTCGTGCAGCTTCGCCACCCGCACGTGGACGCTCACGCAGAACATGACCTTTGAGACGCTGGGTTCGTACACCTGGGATACCGGTGCATTCCAGAGAGCAACATTGCTTCGCCGCTGCTGACGGAGGAGTACACGCTCATCATCTACGATGCCGACAGCAGCGTCAGCGCGACCGCCGAGGCTGGCTACCTGGGCACATACGACGGCTTCACCTTTGCATGTACGCCGCCGCAATCCTACACGCCACTTGCTGATGGCTGGACGTGCGCCACCTGCAGCGGTGCCTTGTCGGACACGGAGAGACGTGCTCTCGGCTTTGCCCTGACGATGAGCATCATCACGGTATTCAGCTTTACGTGGTTCGTCACGGGCATACGTGTGACTCTGTAGGGGGGTCGACGACGACGACGACGACTCGGGACAAAAAGCCCGACGGCGTATGATGAGACAACTATAATTTTTCCAGATCCGGAGGCCTCGGCCTTCTCTCTGACACCACCTTTTCGACCTCAGCGCCGCATCTCTATACATCCATATGCTTGGCTTTCACGGCGTTGTTGATTTAATTTACATCATTCGGTGTATTGGGATATATGGGGGACAAAATGTTTACGGGAGACTGTTATTTTTATTTGTTTTTATTTTTTGCAAGACACTGCTTTATATTTTCTGGCTCTTCTTTTCTCGCCACCTCTCTTTTTGTTGATGTATATTGCATAGGGCAAGACAGCTCATTGGCCGCCCTTCCTTTCTTCTTACTATACTTGCTGGGTATTTCCTAAAGCCTTTCTGTATTTACCACAGCTACTTTCAGGCCAGCGTAATGAACACAATTGCATTGCAACAGATTATTATGCGATGAGAGACCAAAAAAGTGATGTCATTGCTGCTATGCAAGTGCTATCTGATCTGTAATGCCTACACCATCCGCAGCGAAAATCCGGCGCCGCGCTCTTCCTTGTCGCGCCGCCAAAGATGCCTGTGAAATCTACCGAGCCCAGCTCGGCAACTGCTGCTCCGCGCCCGCCGCCGCCGCCGCTCTTGGCCGGCCTTGCTGGGGAACGTCGGGAACATGGCCTCCTGCTTGGCCCGCGGGTTCCTGCCGGAAGTACTCGTGGCCGAGCATTTCGTCTGCTGTCGGGCGCTGTTCGGGATCGAGAGCCAGCAGAGACGAAAGCAGCTGGCAGCCAGCCGTTGTGAGCAGCGGGAACTTGGCGCGGATCGACGCCATGGTCGACTGAGACGCTGCCGGGGCCGACGAGGGCGGCAGGCGCAATGCCCGTGCATTGGGCAGCGCCGGAAGCCGGGCCACGACGCGTCCGTCGGCACTCCGCACAGGTCAAAGATGCGCGCCAGCTCGTCTGCCTCGTTCTTGCCCTGGAGCAGCGGCTCGCGCGTCAGCAGCTCGCCAAAGATGCAGCCCACGCTCCACATGTCCACGGCGCGCCCGTAGCGGCGGGCGCCCAGCAGCAGCTCGGGTGCACGGTACCACAGCGTCACGACGAGCGGTGTGAGATGACCGCTGCCGCCACTACTACTGCTGCTGCTGCCACTACTGTTTGGCGACTCGTCTTCGCTGCAGTAGCGGGCCATGCCAAAGTCGGCAATTTTGAGCTGGCCGCGTTGTTCAGCCAGCAGATTCGATGTCTTGAGGTCGCGGTGGAGAATCCAGCGGCTGTGGAGGTAGTCGACGCCGGCGGCGAGCTGGCGTAACAGTGTCTTGACTTCGGACGCGAGAAAAAGGTTGCGGCATGTCTTCGAGGATGCTCTTGAGGTCGTGTTCGACGAATTCAAGGACAAGGAGGATGCTAGACGGTGGCATTAGCAAACAGTTTGAGCAGAAGCTGGCCAAGGAGGAGGAAGAAGAAGAAGAAAGAGAAGAAACATACTTGTCAATCGGCCGTCGATCGCCCACAACAACCTCGCGCAGCTGCACAATGTTGCGGTGCGAGCAGTCCTTGAGCAGCTGGATCTCGCGCAGGCCGGTCACGGGCACGCCACCGCGGTCGGCAGCGTCCAGCTTGAGCCGTTTCAGGGCCATAACCTCGCCAGTGGACGCGATCTTTAGCCCGCGCCACCCATCCGTATGCGCCCTCTTCAATATCGTTCAGCTTGTCGTAGCGCTCGACGCTGCCGGCACGGCCTCTGGCAGAGCACACCCGTCAACCGCAACAGACCGCCTCTGACGCCGCGGTGATCCCCTTGCCCCCTCTTCCATCTTGTCCTTGAGATGGCCCCCGTTTTTGTGGCGAGGAATGTACGGCGGCCGTCGTCTCTCTCGGGTGTGAATCTCCGCCGCTTCCAGGGCCGTCCGTCGCTGTCCACGTCGTCTTCTGCGTCGCCTGCTGCTGTCTGGATTCTGCTGCAGCCGCCTTGCGTGCTACTTCTGCTGTCGCCCTCCTTCTTCGCCTTCTCAAGGGCTTTTAACCGCTTCTTTTCCTCCTTCTTTTCTTTTTCCCTCCTCCGCTTCTCCTCAAACGCCGCGTCCTCTTCTGCGTCGGCCCAGCGCGACTTGGCCGCGCTTTGCCATGGCCGTGCCGTAGCGTGTTTGTGGAGTTGTCAGCGTGCTGTCCTGGTATCTTGCGTCTTTCTCGTTGGGCGTGGGGGATATGGTTGATTGCTTCGTCTGCGATCGGAGGTGAAAGTATTGCGCGGCTATGTGTTCTCCGAGGCTCGTGGTATTGCCAAAAGAGGGAGGAGGGAGAAGGGAGGAGGCTGTTCCAGTCGCAGCTGCCAAAATAGTCTGAAAATGACGTTGAGCAGGCACAAGGCGGCTAGATTTCGCGAAAGCTGCAACAGCCAGCCAATCACGACAGCCCATTGGGCAGGGGTCCAAGCGTTTTTTTAGAGCCTCGCCAACTGACTTTAGCCATATTTGACTTTACAGCTTCACTATACTTTCGACGACAAAGGGTGTCTTGAAACTTTGTGCGCACCGAGTTTCAATTGCCTAGGTACGAGCTTCACAAGGAACCTTCTTACACACACGAGCGCTCATACGCTTGCGTTGAACGCTGCTGACAGGCTTGGACAGCTTAAGAAATGGACTCATAAGCCTGAAAGACGCAAAATCATAGCCAGAATCTTGCAGATATGCGGTCAATACGCACAACGGCGGGCGTGCGGGCGCTTCTCAGGCCCTCGGCCCCGTTTTGTAGACTGCATACGGCAATGCCGTGGCATGTGCAGTCACAACAAGCACGGCCCGCACTCTCACAGCCCTCACAGCAGCATCTCTTCTCGTCAGCTCCTTCTCGCCGGGAAGACGAGACCGAGGAGCGCAAGTGGTCGACGCCGCTGGCAAAGCAGCTCGCAGATGCCATTTCTCTCACAGGGCCCATCCCGCTCGCCAGCTTTATGCGCATGTGCCTGACAGCGGACATTGGCGGCTATTACACAGGCGCACTGGGCGAGGGCCGGGACCCGTTCGGCCGCACAGGCGACTTTGTGACGTCACCCGAGGTCTCACAGGTGTTTGGCGAGCTGATTGGCATCTGGTTCGTTGCCGAGTGGATGGCGCAGGGCCGGCCGAGCACGGGCGTCGAGCTGATCGAGGTCGGCCCTGGCCGCGGAACGCTGATGGACGACATCCTGCGCACGATCCGGCACTTTGGCCTGGCCAAGAGCATTGATTCGGTATACATGGTGGAGGCGAGCGCACAGCTGCGTGAGACGCAGAAGGACCTGCTGTGCGGGCCCGGGCGCCGCAGTTGACCGAGTCCAAGGTCGGCTACCACGGCATTGGCAAGCACGGCGTGCCCATTGTCTGGACGGAGACGATCCAGTCGATTCCCAAGAGTGAGTAATGCCCTCGCTCCTCGCTTTCACGTTGGCAGACATTGCAGACATTGAACCCGCCGGCTGACGTACTTTTGTACTTTTGCTTTGCAGACCCCGAGAGCATGCCTCTCATTGTGGCGCACGAGTTCTTTGATGCGCTGCCCATCCACACGTTCCAGTCGGTCGTCGTGCCACCAGCGCCGGAGCCAGAAAAATCCGGCATTGCTACTGTGACGACGTCGCGCCCGCGGGGCCCTGCCTCCTCGTCCCCCCTGCAGTGGCGCGAGATGGTCGTGACCCCGACGCCGCCGGGCTCTACTCACGAGAGTCTGGGCACGCCCCTGTCGCAACGGCCCAGCAAGACCGCGGGCGGCAGCGACGCCGCCAGCCCCGTGCCTGACTTCCAGCTCACTGTCTCGTCGGGCCATACGCGCCACTCACGCTACCTCCCGGAGATGTTCCCCCGCTACCGCGCCCTGCTCGAGGCCGTGCCCCAGGGCGGTGCCATTATCGAGGTGTTGCCCCGACGCCACGCTGTATGCCACCGAGTTTGCAGCACGCATTGGCGGCTCGCCGCAGCACCCCAAGCCCAAGCCGGCGGGCGCAGCGCTGATCCTCGACTACGGCCCGGGCGACGGTTCGATCCGACCAACTCGCTGCGGGGCATCCGGCGGCACCAGCGGGTGAGCCCCTTTGCAGAGCCGGGCCTGACGGATCTGAGCGCGGACGTGGACTTTGAGGCTATTGCCGAGGCGGCGACAATGGCGAGCGACGGCGTGGAGGTGCACGGCCCCGTCGACCAGGCGGACTTTCTGCTGAGCATGGGCATCCGGGAGCGGGCGCAGGCGCTGGCCAAGACGGTGGCGGCCAAGGAACAGGGTGGCGAGAGCAAGGGCGACGAGGAGACGAAATCGAGCGCGGCCGCAGACATTGAGCGGGCATGGCAGCGGCTGGTTGACCGGGGCCCGAACGGCATGGGCAAGGTGTACAAGGCGCTGGCGATTTTGCCCGAGAACAGCGGGCGGCGGCGGCCAGTCGGGTTTGGCGGCGATGTCGTCCAGTGATACCGGGTAGGAAAAGGGGAGAAATAGAATATCATAGACCAGCAGTACAAAGTGTCAATGGAAAGAGCCTATTTTACAAAAGAAAAAAGAGAAAAAAGAACCTCGCGCAAAAATGCAATCCCGAGCAAAAGAAACCCCCGGTCTATCTCTCCGTCTCTTCCTTTATGTCCCAACTCATCCGTCGTAGTTTGTGTCCTCTCACGTTCCCACCGCATCACCGCCTACTTTTGTTACTTTTTCTACTTTTTCTACTTTTTGTTTTTTACGAGGCCCGTCTCCTCGCCCGAGCCTTCGTCCTCGTCGTCCGAGAACTTGTCGCCGTCGCCCACAGCAAAGACGGCGTCGTCGTCGTCCAACGCGTCGTGCTGCGGTGCTGCTGATGCCGGCTTGGCCGAGGCCGAGGCTGAGGCCGAAGAGGTGGCGCGCTGCAGCGGGTTGGATTTTGGTAATGGCAGCGGCGCCTGGGCCGGGCGGTTGCTCGAGGCCGCCGTCGCGCTGCTGCTGTTGCCGCTGCTGTTGCCACGCTGCCGCCGCTGCCGCCCAGGTTGGCCTCCTCGGCGCCCGCAGCACCGGCGCGGTCAGCCGCCGGCTTCAGGTTGCCGTCGTCGTCGTAGTCGTCGTCCTCATCAAAGTCGTCGGGCACGCCAATGTCCATGTTGGCAATCTCAAAGGTGCCGTCGTCGTCCTGGGCAATCTCGTCACTCATGGCGAAGCGGCGGTTGTTGGCCGTCGGGCGCCAGACGTAGGCGACAAAGGCAACGTCGGCAAAGTAGACGAGGTTCATCCAGCCGTCGAGCACGAACCAGCGCGTCTTCCAGTGGAAGGGCACAAAGTCCGGGTCGCCGGTCGAGGCAAAGGAGAAGCTGTTGAAGAAGAAGAAGGAGAAGAGCGTGATGATGCTGATGAGGATGCACCACCACAGCTTCTTGTACATGGACTCCTTGGCGTGCTGCTTGCGCTCGCGCAGGTCCTTGAGCGTAAAGTTGAGCGAGTTCAGCGTCCACACGTAAAACGCCGTGAGCGTGCCCGCCAGCGGCAGAATGATCAGCAGCACGTAGGGCCCGGCGGCCTCGGGCGTCACAAGCAGGCTGGTGATGGCGTACACGAGGCCAAAGACAAAGTGGGCCACGGCCAGGATGCGCACGTACAGCATCACGCGGCCCAGCGAGGACTTGACCACGCCGTAGCCCATGCACACGATGAGCAGCAAGAAGAAGGAAAAGGAGTTGCGGAAGGCGTTGAGCGTGGCCACGACGACGAGCAGGACCTTGGCGCCGAGGTTGGAGCCGTGGCGGTTCAGAAAGTCGTAGAAGCCCCAGGTCATGAGCATCTCAAACACGAGGAAAATGAGAATGGCCGTGATGTAGTTCTGCACGGCCAGGATGTCGGAGCGGTGCTGGTAGTACAGGAAGCCCCAGAAGACGGCGACCACGGCGTACAGGATGGTCACGCCGCCGTAAAAGGGCAGCTTGGGGATCTGGGTGGCGGGCAGCTCGCCGTAGGCGTTGCGGAACTCGATGACGGCGCCGTAGTCGGTGGCCTTGAAGGGCGCCGTCACGACGCAGTAGTAGCCCGTCTTCTTAATGGCGTAGTTGATGGGCTCCGCGTCCTTGAGGTGGACCGCCTTTGTGTAGATGAGGTTGGTCGACAGCTCGGTGGCGTTGGGCTGCAGCACGAACTCGCCCATGCTCGACGAGTTGCAGTAGCCGAGCTTGACGAACTGCGGCTCGCAGATGATCACTTGGGCTTGGACGGGTCGGGCTGCGAGCCGATGAAGCCCTCGTCCTTCCACTCAAAGATCAGCAGGCTGATGATGGGGTCGACGGGGCCATCGTACTTGTCGAACTTGACGAGGATGAACGGGTCGACGGGGCCGGCCCACGAGCTGCGGCTGTACATGCCTGGGAAGTGTTAGCGTCCTGGTGCAGTGAGGGTACCGTCTACTCGTCGTCGTCGATGTCGCCAAGTCGACGATGTCGCCATGTCGTCGATGTCGTTGATCGCGATCCTTGGCCCATCCGGGTTCCGCATCCTTCGCTCGTCACCTACCTGCGCATCGTTGCCGGTTGTCGTCGGACTGGTCCTGCACACACGCCGTTAGCTAGCTGGCCGAAGCAACAAAGAAAAGAGGCAGGCCCGGTCCCACACATACAATCCGTTCTTCAAAGGCGTCCACCACAGATGCCGTCCACAGGGCCAGCGCCAGCAGCGCCAGCATCTTGGACAGCCATCGAGCCATCGTCGGGCCCTTTGGGATGGGGCTGAGCGTCGACCAGCAGGATAGAGGAGCACACTAGAGGCGACGGCGACTGTCTGCAACGGAGACTACAATCGGACGGGCTGGGTTCGCGAGGTTGTCGAGAAGAGAGGGGGGGATTGAATCGAGCCGTGTCGAGGGGGGGAGGATAAGGATGCTGCAGTGCCAGCAGGCCAGTAGTGCAGGCCGTGGTTTCGATGGGCGAAGAATGCGACGTCGACGGTTGATGCAGTTGCGCGTCTTCCTCGGGTTTCGCAAAGGACGGGAGAGTTGGGAGAAATACGAGGCGTCGGGAACAGAGTCAAATGGCAAGATGAAGCCGGAAGCGTCTCGGCGGCGGCGGAGCACAGAGCGCACCTGCAGGGCTCGAATAGTGCCTTTCGCAGGGCTTTAGTGCTCGATGACAGTGCAGTCAGCCAGGCGCCAGCAATGTGGCAGGCTGGTTTTGTGGGTTGCTAGGGGGTGGCGCGCAAGCTATTGGATTGCAAATGGGGCCTACTTGTAGGCCTAGACTCTAGTGGACGGAGAGCGAAGCGCAAGCTGGCCCCAAGTCTTTCGGGTGCTGGCCTAGATTAGATAAGATGATACACATGTGGGCTAGCCCCGTTGGGCAGCCGCTGTAATAATGCAGCTTCAGTGGAGGACGCGGAGAATTACAGTGCTCTCAAGCCAACGCCAGCGGTCCGTGCCTGTCCTGAATGCCAAGCTTGTTGGCCAGGGACCTCTCATCTCAGCTCATCCCTTTGACACCTTGCCTGAGTACGATGCAATCTTTTGTCTGCCCAACCTTCACTCAGCAAATACATCCTGTGCACACTGCTTTGTCTCATGGACACCATGGTCTCAAGACTCTCTCAGCCTGTGATAATAGGATGTCGTCTTCGTCGCGTTGACGCCATCCACCTCGTCCACTTCGTCTGCCTTTCTCTCGAACACCCGGAATCTCCTGCGCTCAATGTCTTTTCCCCTTGCGGCATGCTGGGCCAGGGCGTGCCCTCGACGCTCGACACATGGCATGGGGCCGTTGACTGATGATGGTTCGTTCTCGTGCTGGCTCAGCCGGTGTTGCTGTTGCCGCTACCGACTGTGGTGCAGCAGGAGCCGCTGACTGTGGCGTTTGGTATGAGAGCCGGTTGGCAAGCTTCGTACAGGCCTTCATGCTTGGCTCTGGTTATTGCTTCTTGTTGTGCACCGTCCATGGCAGTTAGTGTTCGTGGAGCAAAGATCGTATTTATATGCCGATATCGGGCTAGGTGCGAGGCTGAAGCCCCAGCGTACCCTGCACGCTTTAGCGCTTTAGCGCAGCCTGAGTCCTCTGTTAGCTCGCTGGAAACCGCCCCTAGAAAAGCAGGTTGGCGCATTACATCACCTATTGAGCCTTCTTTTTCGAGTTTTGCATCCTTCAGCCTCACACCTCGACGGCACAACCCCCTACGCGCACGCGCCAACTGCGACCATGGGCAAGGGCACCGACAAGCTGTACATTACTCACTCCGAGTGGGCATCTGCCGATGCCTTCTCGGCCAGCAAAGGCGCTGCCGGCCGCTCGGGCTCGCCACGCTGCCCAATGGTGGCGCCTCCTTTCGTCGCCTGCCCTTCAACTACTGCGCCGCCAGCCTGCAGCCCTTTGTCAACCCCGTCTGCACCCGGACGGCACCATATTCGACGCCGAGGTGATCGCCGCCTGGCTCGACAAGCAGAAGAAGCCCGGCAAGCCCGCGACGAACCCCGTCACCGGCGCACCGCTCAAGGCCTCGGACCTCATCCGCCTCAACTTTGCGCGCAACGACGCCGACGGCTCCCACGACCTGATCGACCCCGTCACCTTCAAGGTGTTCTCCGACAACACGCACATTGTCGCCGTGCGCCACGGCACGTACGCCAACGTCTTTGCCTGGGACACGATTGAGCGCATGAACATCAAGCCCAAGATGTGGCGCGACCTGGTGGACGACGTCGAATTCTCGCGCAAGGACATTATCACGCTGCAGGACCCGCAGAATATGGCCGGCCGCGACATGAGCCAGTTCCAGTACGTCAAGGACGCAAGGATGCTGCGCCGGCACCGTCTTCGGCGTCAGGCGACGGCGGCAACGGCGGCGGCAGCGACGAGGGCAGCGTCAACGTGGGCGCACTGGGCCGCATGGGCGAGAAGATGCTGCGAGCTAAAGAGGCCGTCGAGAAGGCGCGCCAGGCGCGTGATGCTGGTGGCGACGTCAACCGGTTGTCGGCGGTGCACTGGCGCGGACCGGAAACGGCGCGCCGTCGGCGTCTCTCACAAAAATCAGCAGCCTCGACGACGACTGCACGAGGAGGGGACCAGTCGGTGTCGACGATACCAAAGAAGCCAGCGTACAATGCGGCCACCTACACTACCGGCCGCGCTGCTGCCAGTTTCACAAGCACCGGCCTGACGCCCGAGACCAGCGGCGAGCGCGCCGTGCTGAGCGACGAGGAGTGGATGCTCAAGCCAAAGCGCATCAAGATCAAGGGCTATGCACGCCTCGAGACAAATCTCGGCAACCTCAACATTGAGCTGCAGACCGAGACTGCACCCAAAGCCGTCTGGAACTTTGTGCGTCTCGCCCAAAAGGGCTACTACCGCAACGTTGTCTTCCACCGTAACATTCGCAACTTTATGATCCAAGGCGGCGACCAACCGGTACCGGCCGCGGCGGGGCCAGTATCTGGGGCAAGAACTTTGCCGACGAGCTCGAGGGCCCACTGACGCATAGCGGTCGTGGTGTTGTCAGCATGGCCAACAAGGGCAAGGACACCAACTCGAGCCAGTTCTTTATCACCTACCGCGCCACCAAGCACCTCGACCGCAAGCACACAATTTTCGGGCAGGTCGTCGACGGCCTGGATGTGCTCAAACCGCCATGGAGGCCGCCCCGTCGACAAGTCCAAGGGCGACAGGCCCATTGACGACATTATCATCCACGATGTTGTCGTATATCTGGATCCGTTTGAGGAGTTCTTGGCAGAGAAGCGCAAGGCCAGACAAGCAAGAAGAGGAAAAGGCCGAGATCCAGCGCCGCGGTGGCACCGACGACGAACAAGATTACGTGGACGGGCAAGCGACTGCGTGGTGCTGGCGACAGCGCATTCCGGTGGCAACAGCGCATCCGCGGGTATAGGCAAATATCTCAAGGCAGCCCTAAAGCAACAGCAGCAGGGGGAAGCTGCACCGGACGAGAAGTCCAGCAGTTTTCCCACGCCAGAAAACGTGGGAGGAGCCGGCAAGGAAGAAAGCCAAATCTGGTGGCTTTGGCAATTTCGACAGCTGGTAGCGTGGTGTTGTGTTCTCCGTATATTATATCCAAACAAATGTACAACTGTATTGTAGACGACTGTGGGCATCTGGGGTTTTATACATAGCAAAAACAAGAGCGGAATCGCCTTTGAATAACCACAAATACACTCAAGAATGTGCTCCACTCATGAAGTATGAAGAAAGAAGAAGATCCAAAGTCTGTTTTTTTTAAAAAAAAAAAAACACATCCAGTGATAAAAGCAAAGCCGACCACAAGAAGAAAGAAATATTAAAAGGGGGCAGAAGAGAACCAAATAGTCCAAGTCTGTATATCAGAGATGTATGCCATAATATCGTATCGTTTCATATCCATGCGTCTTTCTATATGCTCTGTTTTGTCTATTCACGCTCCGTAACTTCGTATCTCGTCGTGTCGTGAGTCCCAAGTCTCAAGCTGGGAAAGGCTTGCGCATCGCAACGGGAGGAGGCGGTGCCATGGTGCCAGAGGATCGTGTGAACAGCTTCAGCCAGTGTGACTTGATGAGTTCGCGGTTGCGTACAATTGACGCCAATCGCCCGAGCCTGCTTTAAACCTGTCTCGTCAAAGATAGCACCCAGCCGCGCCACAACGTACTCCTTGAGCTGCGGGCTGCAGACCGAGGCTGACACCGACAGCAAACAGTGGCCAGACTGCTGAATTCGTGGCCGCAGCCAACAGCATATACCGCTCTGCCTCTTCCTCGATATTCCGTGCTCGAGTCGGGTTGTCCAAAGCTGGGCCCGCCGTCGTCAAAGGCTATGTCGTCGTCATCGCGGAAGGCGTGACTACCCTCGCTCCTGTCTTCAGAGTGAACGCGATGGCGTCTGTACAGATCCGGCAGACGATATTGGAGACTGTGCGGGCGGTGTTGGCGGTTCACGCACTTCGGTTGTCGATAGCGGGTGCACAGCGTTGGGCATAGGCTTCAATGAGTCAAAGTAAAGGGTTGACGGGATTAAGGAGGCCAAAGTGCTGGGGTATGCTGGCGACAATGGCAGAGTTGACACGGTCCAGTTTCAACCAAGCCTGGCGGAAGGTCGCCATGTACTGGGCAGGTACAAGCTCACCATCTTCGCCGGGGTCCGGGAAATGCCGCTGAATGGCAGCCAGGATTGTCTCCAGTACCAAGAATGCGCCCTGATCGCAGCCAGTTCCACACAGATGCCGTTGAGACACTGGGATAGACATGGCACACGTCGCGGAACACGGCCTTGTGCGGGCGTGTTACCTTGAACACATTGTAGTAGCAATCTGCCGGAAAAAGCAGAGAGCGTCAAATTCGGCTTCGATCTCGTCCAGGCGGACAAGTAGTGCGTCGAGGTTGTTCGATAGGTCCGTCGCATGTATATCATGGCGTGCTTGCAGCAGCTTGTAGATGGGCTTTGACAAATCGATCCCACCGAATCCTCCCGGCTCACGATCGACCGTTGTGTTGGAAAATAGCTCTCCCTGCAAGGCCACCAGTCCCGGTTGGCATGGGAGCCTGCCTCTGCATGCATGAGATTGTGACACTCTCGCACAAGCATGTTAAACATGCGGATTACCAGCACGCGTGCGGAACTGACTGACACCTCGGATCTTTGCCAGCTCCACGGCACCATTAATATGGTCGTGCCACGTTTTCATCGTTTCCGAGGCCAGGCTCGGCCATCATCTCATAGACACACCCAGTATCAAAATGGACAGCATCGTCGTGTCCTTGATGGCTTCTTCTGGATCTTTAAGAGCGGCATTCGTCAAGCAGAGGGCAGTACCGTAGCTCTTGCGCGCGCTGTCAATAATTTCTTCCGAGTGTGTCAACTGGGAGATGCCTACCAGCCCCACGGCTTGTCATGCTTGCCATCACACCGTCGAGTTGGCCCTCTGTTGAGAGTGCGCCAGGCTTCCAGATGTCGTAAAGGAAATCGAAGCGCTGATGTGACGCGTTTTCGGCCATCGTAACATATCGAGAAAAGAAGAACGCCGTTCCCCGCTCCTGGCAGTTGGGCCTCGATGGTGTACATTCGCGCCGATCATTGGTGTTATCGGCCAGTTGTCACCGCCCGGCGATGGCAGAGAAGTCTCATCGTGCGTCCAGATGATCTGCTGTTGCTGCTGTTCTTTGCCGGGCTGCCGTTGTTGCTGCAGTATCTGCTTTGGCTGTGGGGGCTTTGACGACTGTGATGTTCTTTGAAAAGGCTCGGGCTCCAGAAATGTCAGGGAGACCGGGCGTGCTGCTGCCTTTGCTGCTTCTACCTCCATTCTCTTGCACGCCAGGAGTCAACAATGCAGGCTTCTTCAGTCGGGAGTCAACTTTGTATGGTGTAGGAGGAAACCTTTGGCAGTGTGGACTGGGCGGGGGTAGTAGATGAAGACGACGAAGACGTATCCAGAGGATTGCTGTACTCGTCCGGTGATGGGCCGGCTCCGGTGTCCGAGCACTAGCCTTCCGCTTCTCTCGCTCTCTCTCTTCTGGCTATAATTTTCTTCTTGACATGGGAACTCTCGTCGCGAAACATGAGGTCCACCATATTCCGGTAGCCAGGACATTTTTCCTTGCGCTTTTTCGCACTGGCCACAGCCAGCCTCTTTTAGATCGCACTGATGGAAGCCAAGTTAGGATAAGTAACAGGACAACGAGGACAATACACAATGCTGCAGGGTCGGGGGCAAAGAGGTGCCTAGATCTGTACATCGAGTATCAAGGCCAACATCCGTGAAAGCGTCCATGTCTTACTATATAGGATGCGGGCAGGAAAGGGGAAAGGCGACACTTGTAAGAAAGGGGTAATTGCTAGCATGCGCAATACTTACGCGTATCTTTTCGGTCTCATGCATTTGCTACAGCCTTTCGAGGGAGGGCCACAGTAAACCATGATGGGAAAGTGGGAAGAGGGGAAGTCGGAGGGCGGTGTTTGGATATATAAAAAAAGGGACACGGTTTAATGTGGCCTGGTTCGAAGCCTGGCGGGCGGCGTGATCGAGCGAAGAAGAAAAGGAGAGTGTTTAGTTTCGACGGTTCAGGAATTTGCGGGTTCGCGTGAAAGTCGAATCTTTTTCGCAGAGCTTGCGGGCATTTCGGACTGGCTTGCCACACTCTTTTCCCGATAGACCGCTCGCTTGCGTTGCAGCCTGGCGTGAGGAAGGCCGTGTGCGTGTTGTACTCTGTACGGAGTACCGTTCTTCGTAAACCGTTGCGTGCCCTAAAAGGTCATAAGTGCGTGTGCAGTGGCTGTCCTTTGCTGATGGTTGTCTTGGGTCTTGGTCGTGCCTGGTTTTGTGCCTTGGGGGGCTTGGGGCTTGGCCGCCTGTGCCTCGCACCCACCACCACTGTATCTTGATCACAAAAGCAAGATCAGGCAAGGTTGTTTGTTGCTTGGGTTCTTCCGTGGCGGCGTTTGTAGGGCAATGACAACTGGCGCACACTCGCCCGCACGCAAAGGGCAAAACGCCAGGGGATGCCCCGTGTCAGTGTTCTAGGCACTCGATCCTGTCCCTGGGCAGGGCTCGTTCAAGGAGCAAGTAGCCGCTGGTTTATGTGGGTGTTGCTAGTACCTGGCGCCGTCTTGTTCCTTATTGATGGTTTCCCCTCCTTTTCGCCGCCGGTCGTGATGGGGGGAAGAAAGCGGTCAGCTGTCGGAGGAGACGGAGCACTGGCCTTGGGGGCAGTCGGGATCCAAGGAGGCGCTATAAAGCCTGGATCTTGGCGTGTTTCTGTGTGCCAGAATTATTCAAATGTTTGATTTGTTTTCCACTAATCCACATCCGTGTGCTTTGACGTTTCTGGTGAATCAATGAGGGTGGCAGATGGGTGAACAGGTGCTTTTAGGAATGTATCGCCGCTGAGCAACTTATTATACTCGCGTACCCTTTATTTTTGAGATTGGTTGTGTCCTTTGGCGTGAGGGACATGAGACTGACAAGACACGAAAATAAGAATCTGACACGGGGCATGTGGTTGATATGTCAAGCCGTTTCTCTGTTGGGAACGGACAGGGGGCAATGCAGCAATATTGAATGGCCTTGTATCAAGCAACATATGCTACCAGAGCCACGGCAGATCTGAGTTGTCTCCAGAAAAACTCCCATGGGCGGTGGAAAGAAAAGCGATGGCGTGGCAAGTTTCTAGCTCCTCCCTTCTAAGATTCAAGCTGGCTGCGTGGTGTTGTTTGCAGGCTCCCGTCAGCTACCAGACCCAGGCTGCTGCTGGCAAATTTTGTGCGCTGGTTAGCCACCGATGGAACACAAATAAGGCTGAGGGGCCTCGGCTTGCCGTTTGCTCGATGATGCTGCGGACGAAGATAGACTGTCGAAGCTAGAAAGCCACCTTTCATGGGGGTGTGTTCTAGAACAAACCAGGCAGCTGGAGGGAGATTGGCGGACGACGATTCGCCAGGATCCAAAACAGCGGTCCTGATCGCCGGGGGGACTGGTGTGTCTGGCACGAGGCGCTGGAAAAAGGAAAAGAATTCGATAACCAAGAAGGGGAGAGGGGAGTACAGCATCGACGGGGGGGATAGTGGGAGCAAGAACATTGAACTGGGCAAGCACTGCCACCGACACAACAGCATAGTTTTTGGTCTGGTTTTCGGAGACTTGGTATCGACAATCTCCGAAACGAGGCCGTGCACATAAGAAGGGGCCTTATAAACTTGGAGCATGATCTGCGGTGGAATTAGCAAGACTCTGTCCTCAATAACTTTCGTACTTGGTAATACGTGTCGGGACACAGAGACCAGCGACGAGGAGGGGCAGCGCAACAATATTCGTAGGTTGCTGCCGCTGGCGAAGCGTCCACAGTATCGTGGCGCCGTCGAAAAGAACCAATTCAGCTTTAGCACCGACGGGGCAATGCCGGCTGTTGTTGAGCCTCCAGCGGTGTGCACCTTGATTGGCTGCAGAGCTCGTTTCCTAATCGGGGCACCTGTGGCCGAGGCCAATGACATGCCGCGGCCAGACTGCTGGAGGTGAGAGGCACAGTGTCGCTTGGACCACATGTGCGGGACGTCGTACATACGTCGCACGGAGCAGAGGCATGCTGATGCACATTGCTGGTTTGAGGCATTGGCCAAGACGCGCAGAAGAAAGCTGAAATCTGAAGGCGTTCTGTTACGGCCGGTGCTGCGGCCATTTGGGGGGGGAAGAAAAAGGCCAAGACCAATCATGAGGGAAATCAATGAGGGGCAGTGTGGGCGAGAAAATATGCTTGTATGTAATGGGGAGGGAAAATTTTTGTGCAAAGTAGAAATAGAACTACTTTGGGGAATAAGGAATCTAGGATTGAAGAGCGTCGGAAAGAAAGCGAAAACACATGTAAAGGGAAAGAACAAGTAAAGTCAACAATAGAAGGAACGACCAGCCATCAAGACTACTTGAGTGAGTCGTGACTGTGCTTGCTCTTTCTTGGACTGTCACCGACTGGTCGTGGCTGCCCTTTTCACACACAAAAAAAAAAATGCCTTGCAATAAACTGCGTCTCACGCAAGCCATATTAAGACGACCGCGCCACCAAACAAGCCATTGAAAAGTTGGAGAAAGGCGCCGACGAGGTGGGGATTGTTGACGGAATAAGGAAAGCGATATATCTTTAATACACCTCATACACGAGCTGCAGCGCAATACCCCGGATGTAAACATGACGTATCTTGACTGACAAGACAGCTGCCGAAACGGGAAGCAACAAGCGGATGCATCAGATATTAGCCGCGTGCCTTCCCCGCGCCAGGCGCTGTTGCCTGGGAATCCTCTAAGAGCAGATTGCCTCGCTATGTTAGGAAGGGAAAGAGCGACCTTGCACGTGCAATTTGGTTTGGATAAATCGCACGTTCGGACCGTTCCTGGAAATTCGTAGGGAGTACAAGGAAAAAGGCTCCGCAGATCTCGCATGGCCGGACTTCCAGGCGGTGACAGCACCAGACTTACCATGATGTGCGGCCATGCTGCAGCGCAAGCACAGCCACAACAAGAAAAATAATGCCTTGTCTGGACTCTGGTATTTCTTTTCCTCGTCTTTCTTCGTCATTGTTTGCCTGCTGCCTGATGTTTCTTTGTGCGGTGCGGCCTCTGGCCGATTTAAGTGTGTCCACGTTCTCAGGAATGCAGCGAAAACAGGAAAGGCTTAGACATTCGTTCTGCGTGAAACTGTATTTCGAGAGAGGCGGCAGACGTGTATCTTCGCACCATGTCGTCAAAAAGGGCAAAGGCTGAAAGAGCTCGAAAATCTTTGCACTTCAAACGCGCCAATTGCCCTGGCTCGAGCGGTCATATTTACCGCTTACGCCCCACTAATATCGCGTCTGATATAATGGGTCAGGAACGTCAAACCAGCCAATGGCCTTTCACCAACCTCGCATTCGCATTTTGTGACCAAATCGGTTGGCACCTGTCTTTCTCCAACGGTGGCTGTGTTGCCTCTGTCAGCCTGGCAGTGCACCAAACTGTCAACTTCTGAGAGCGAGGCACGTGATGCCAAAGGGGTATCGTTGGATGGAGTACATTCAACAAAGCATGCAACTGCGTTGCATTGGCATCTCCGAGGGATGTGCACTGCCGCCAAACCCACCGGTCGTGTTCTCGCTCAATCCTGCCGTTCTCGCACCCGCAAAGAAGCTCGCAACCGGAAAGAAGGCTGGTCGTCTTCCCTCTAGTTTGCAGTGTGACGTCCCTCAGAGTGCTGCTCCATAACTCCGTATATGTACATATGTACGTGCTGGCAATCGGCCGAGCGAGTCAGCGACGCTTCGTTTGACAGTCACGGAGAAGAAGCAATGGAGAAGCTAACACTGGGGGCCCGCCATAATACCGGCAGCCATGTCTGGTCAGATCTTCACGGCTTCGCTCGTCATGCACCTTTTTTATATCGTACCTGCCAAGGAACATCTGAGTGCATCGGTCATCGTCAAGTTCCGGTCGCCGCCCCAGACTGTCTCCATTCCTACGGCGTGTATCCTGTCGACGGTGCCTTGACCTTCTTGGCAACAAACGGCGTGTTGCTTTTTGGAGAACTTCGTAGCTTGTCTTCCAAGACGATAAGGCTAAAGCGGCAGCGTCAAGCCACAAGACGCCACTGCACAATAGTCTTTGTTTCCTGGAGAAAATGCCTCCCTGTCTTCGAGCTTGTTAACGTTGCACGCTAATGTCTGGGCTGGCCTTGTTTCTTTGACAATTTTTGTATCTCATTGAAAAATTCCAATGCTGATGAAACGGCTCTGCGCCTTATGTAAGAGCCCACCTCTCCATACCAAATATCCTGCTGGAGCCCAAGCTGGAAAACGCCGTCTTTATGCGTGAGATGACGCGAACTATGTCTGCGGACTGCTGGCCTGCTGGTTTACAGGAAGCCTGGATATCAAGGTCAGATTCGTTTGCGCCATCCTTCTGTTGAAAGTACGAATCTGCAAAGGGCAGACGCGGGACGTTGACGAGGCGCAATTGCTCTGGCATTATCGCGCCTTCTGTTTCGATCTCGAAATTCGCACACATCGCGCCTCTTTCCGTTACGTTTTCTTGCAGATTTTTGGAAGGTGCGGCTGCCGTACTTTGCGTCTCTTGCCGTTTTCCCTTTGTTTTGCCCTCGACGCGTTCTGGCAGGCCTGCGCCTCGCACAATCTGGCCCAAAGGGTTTAGTGCATGTCACATAACGGGGGCCCCGTCGTTGACGCGGCTCAAAAACTCCGGCCCCTGCCCCAGCCTTATGCTGTGGTATTTGTGGTTTCCCGAGTGCGAAGTGCGAAAACGAATGCAAGCTGATCCCAGACCCAGCCAACGGTCATACACAACACGGCGCAACGACGGGGTGAACGGCCACCAGATGGGGTCAGAGGCGATGGGAATGTGGAAATAGAAGGGAGACGACGAGGGTGACAGTTGGAGAGCTCGAAAACTATAAAGCAATGGGCTTTCTCCTGCCCAGCTGTTGTCTCAATTTTGTTTATCACCACTGATCACTCATCACTCATCACTCATCACTCATCACTCATCACTGCAGTCAACACACAATTCAAACATATCTCGACCTCCCTTCAAGTCTTTTGCATCTTATAAAATTTCCTCTTTGATTGTCTCGATTTTTATCATCGATATCAGTCACTGATAATAGAGGACTTTCCTCTCCCTCTCGTCTCCTGTTTTTCTCCATTTGTGCCTCGACACATCCTCCTAGTGCCCGTCATGACTCTGACCATCTACAACAAGATTTCAATCTTGCAGCTTGCCTTCTTCGTGCCCTCGCTCGTCGTTGCCGTCACACTCTCATACCGCCATGGCTTCGTCGCAGCGCGGGATGGATCTACCTTGTGATCCTCTCGCTTATGCGCATCATTGCGCCAGCTTGGAGCTTGCCACCATCAGCTCGGCCTGACAACTACAACCTCGTCGTTGGCGGCGCAGACCCTCCAGAAACATTGGCCTGTCGCCGTCGTCCTGGTGCTGCTTGGCCTTGTCACACGCTCATACCTAGCCGTGCCCGAGAGCAGCCGTCCTGCGATTCCCAACGCCCGCATCCTGCGCAGCTGCAGCTTCTCGTCGTCGTCGGCCTCATCCTGTCGATTGTCGGTGGCACGGACATGGGCAACCAGGTCGGAGACGGGATTGCCGAACGGCACGGCCATCAGCTACAACATCCCTTCCACAAGTAAGGCCGGCATTGCCATCATGATCGTTGGCTATGCACTGCTGTGCTCTCGTCCCTGGTCCTGGTCACTTGCCTCGGCGCATTCCCACGGCGAGAAGCGCCTCCTGATGGCTTGTCTTTGCCGCGCTCCCTTTGTGTTTGTGCGCCTCCTGTTACTCAGTCCTGTCGGCGTTTGGACTCCTCCAACCCAACTTCCGTCTGTACGGCGGTAGCAGCAACGCCGGCTACTATGTTGCTGGGCATGTGCACGGTCATGGAAATCGTCGCCGTCATCATCTTTGAGGTTGTCGGCCTGACCCTGCCTACGTCCAGCACAACGAGCGCGGCTCCCTTCTGAACCCCACGCGCCGCACCGCCAACCTCGACATCAACGGCCAGCCACTGACCGAGTACCCGTCAGCGTCCAACAGCCAGGAGTACCCCAAGCTCCAGCAGGGCGAGTCGGCTTGACGGTCAAACGGCCCCGCGAGCTTGCCGAGAGAGGGACTGAGGACAGGTGTGCGATACGATAACAACGAGAGCTACTACAACGACACCAACCGATACAGCCGTCGCTCGAGGAGGAGTTCCGGGCCGGTCGGGAGATCGGCCGGCGCGCAAGTGCCAGTGAACCGGCGGTCAGCGCATGGGCCACGGACATGGCCACCGTCACAGCAGCTCGGGCCACCACTCCTACTCCCATTCCCAGGACCGCACCCGCAGACATTCGAGGAGGGGATTCGGACCGTGGACAGTACACATATGTTTCTCTGGAGAGACGTTAGGGGAGGAAGGTGTGAGAACGCGAGGAAGGACAGGGATCTTTTTTTATGCAGCATTTGGGTGGCGTTGCCGGTTTTTCTTTGTTTCTTTGTTCTATTTTTCCATGTTTTACGAATAGACTTGCGGGTTGATTCCATTTGCTTTCATTTGTTGTGCTTGGATGAAGACTTTTTTCTAGACTATTTTAACTTATTAACATTTATCTCTAATATCACTGGTGCCTTTGTCTCTAAAAATTCGAGAATGGGCAAATGGAATTTGACATAGCTTCTTTTGGTGAAAGGCAGTTTGAAATTGGATTAGAGGTGAGGTGAGAGGGGGTTGAAGTGCCCTATAAGGTCGTTTGTTTTGTTTTATTTTGTTTTATTCTGTTTTATTTATTATTCTAAAGTATATTATACTTTTGGGTCGATATATATATATTTTTTTTTAAAAAAAAAAACTCCTAAATCATGCTTATGTCAACAATGTCCTTTTTTTCAACGAAAAGAAAGAAACATGGCCCGTACCATAATCTATTCAAATTAAAATGATGTCATTTTACACCAGCGAAAGCGATTGTCTAGTTAACATGATGAACTTGGAAGAGCTGACCCCACCAAAATAGGCATTTTTTGCACGCCTGGCGATCACTAGCGGGGCTACGAGCTTTTGAATAGCTTCAAACTCCAATCAGAAACCTTTTCCACTGTGCCACTTTTGGCTATCACTGCGACGGAGCCACCCGCACGTGCACAAGAGTCAATCTAGCCATGCCTGTACGTCTATGATCGTCGCCCACGCGGAGCACTCGCCTTTCCTGCCTGCTAACCCGCTGCAGCTCATTTATCCTCTCCGGCCTGCCGACATCCGGCCAAGTCGACCCGTGCAAACAGCTACTAGCGATTAACCTGGCGAAGCGATTGCGTCGCACAATCGCACACGCGCGCGAGGGCACAGGGCGCTAACAACAGGGATCACATCGCACATTGACCAACCTCGCGCATCTAAAGTACCCGCTATGCACTCATCTTTCGTGTCTCCATCTCCGCGCCGTCTTACGAACCTGTTCCACCCTTCCCGCCCATACACGGTCATGGCCAATTGCCTCTGGAAAAGGATGCCGTGCGGCCATATACGGCGCCGTGAAGCGTGTGCTGTCTCCACGCGACTCGTTGTGCTCGACGGCCTCAACTACATCAAGGGCTGGCGGTACCAGCTGGCCTGCGAGGCCAAGAATTTCGGACGCCGAGCGCCGTGCTGCAGATTGCTGCAGCGTCGACCAGGCACGGGCAACAACGAAGCCCGCCTGCAGAGCGATGCTGGCAAGGACGGAGCAGAAGCCGCAGAAGCCTACTCGGTGGCCAATTGGGAAACTCTCGTCTTCCGCTACGAGGAGCCGAACCCCATGGCGCTGGGACAGCGCTGTTGCTTGCGTGACGACGACGAGCACAGACCCGCCGTGTTTGACAAGCTGTGGGGACGCCGTGGCCGGCGAGGGCCGCAAGGAAGTGCGGGCCGAACCAGGTGACGGTGCAGCGGGGCTAACGACGGCGGCGGCGACCTACCTGAACGTGCTGGACGGGAGACGCAAGGAACATGGTGAGCGAATCCTGGATGCACAAAGGAGCCGCCGGCGGCAACGGCGAGGTGCGCATCCGAGTTGGCCGGCAAAGCAGCACCAGCACGAAACGGGCGGCGATTGGTCGTGGAATTGCCCGCAAGACCGTGGGCCTGGCCCAGCTGGCAGCGGTTGCGGGCGAGCTCTTTTATGGGGTTGGAACCGGCGGTGGCATCGTTTCCTTGAGAGTTGGCCGGCGGCCAGTTTACGGGGGCTGCTGGATACGACGAAAGCTTTGCCGGCTACCTCAAACGATGCCTTTGAAACGAAGGCTGATGGAAGACCTCGAAAAAAAAAGAAGACGAAAAAGACGGCCGTGTAGAGGCAGCATATATTTTTATTTGTTTATTTTGTTCCACAATGAATACCCATCTATTCTTGGAAACTTTTTGCCTCCATCCATCCTGGCGGCCTCATGGTGAGATAATATCAATCCTGAAAGCCTTTCAACTGGAACACTCTATCACTGTCTTTTGTATGACGTTAGGGTTTGGTGTATCTTGGGCGTATTGAAGATAGACGACGCAAGTTCAAGAGGCTACGTCTTCCACAAAAGGTAACTCCACCGCTCGCTCACAAACTGCTGCACTTAATTCAAGGGGTATCGTTAGTTACGCACAGCGAGGCATGCGGTATAACGAAGCAAAGCATAATGCCCAAAACAACGGGAAAAGCGAACGCAAGAGCAAATACAAAATAGGCAACAGAATAAGCAAAAAGGCAGTAAACGGCTGATAGCATACTTGTAACGACATGGAATAAAAACAACAAAAAGGTTAGCGCAAAAAAAGAACAGTACACGATCACAACACTGATCTGAAACAATACTCGCATGACTGCCGATTGCCGATTGCCGACGCCGCGCACTCGTGCTCCTTTCTCCTTCATATGTACTGAAAGCACTACTGTGTCCCGATATGGGACGCTAGATAGCCCAGCAGAAGTTGCGGTTAGCAAGGCGAGATTGCCGTCTGGCTTGCCCACGTCCTCGAAGTGAGTTTGATACACCATCGGTGGCCGGCCGTAGCTTAGTGTGTTTCATAGCCAACATGCGTGACCCACGGGAACGCCACCAAGTTGGCACGGTCCATGCTACCGCGGGAGCTGCCCGGTACGGGCGGCGTGGTGGTGCGTGCTGTGAGGCGTGCGGACGGCGGTGCATTGGGACATAAGATAGTGGGTTTCTGCCGGCGCCGGTGACATTGGTTGGCTGCTGCTGAACAGCGACAAAAGTTTTTGCGCGTGCTCAGGATTGCCCGGCTGTTGCTGGTGCTGCTGGTTCTGTTGCTTGCGCACGCGAGGGGCAAAATGAACCCCTTCAACTGTGGCAGTCGACGACGAGACGGATGGCTAGGCCGCGAACGGCTGTATGTGTGCGAGGGGAGAGTAGCGGTGACGGCGGGGCATTGCCATAATTTGTTGGTTGTTGTTGCCTGCTGCTGCTGCTGCTTGCGAGTGCTCCGCGTCGAGGGACGTTGCTGCTCGCGGTGCTGTCCCTGCTGCTGGCGGTTCGCCGCGCGAGAGCATCTGCAATCGCTTGCCTGGGCCACAATGGGTTGATTCTGCACATGCGTCGTGCTGGCAAGGCCAAAGCTGGTGGGCGAAGCAAAATGTGGAAACGGGTGTGGCGACCGATCCAGCCACCTGGTTGTTGTTGTTGTTGTTGTTGTTGTTGTTGTTGTTGGGCCGCGTGAGCAAGTGAGCAGAGCGCCAACAGGGAGATTTAGCTGGCGTTCATCTCGATGCGGTCCCACGCCATTGGCCCGCGCTGGCGGCTCAATAGCCTGGCCCGTGGCCCGGTTTCTGGACGCCCTGGGCAAGTTGAATTGTCGTCGCCGAGTACACTGTTCGCCTGAGTGGTAACTCCTGCGCGGTATTGGCCGCTTGTACGGGTCTCGAGTGTGGCCGCAAAGTAGCATGTTGAGGCGGGATAGGAGGACTGCGGCTTGTGAAGCGGGAGCGGGCGCCGCTTGCTTGTTGAACATTCCGAGCAAAGAGTTGATATGCTGGTCCGTATGTTTTAGGGCGTCCCAGAAGCTGATTTTGCAAGAGGGCTGTTGCTGCTGGGGGAGCATTCGCTGGCAGGTAGGCATGTCAAAGCCCGCACCGTTGTTGACATTGCCAGCCGGGTTCGGCTGTCCCTGAGCTTCCGGACCTGCTGCACGGCCGTACGGCTGTTGCTGTTGCTCAGTTGCTGTGCTGCTGCTGACTGCTGCTGCAGTGGGACTGGCTGTGGACGTGCAGCGTGCCAGGCTGTATATGGCCATGCGGAGATGTTGCCGTAAGCTTGTTGCTGCTGCTGCTGCTGCTGCCTGGCGGGTGCTGGCTGTGGACGTGCAGCGTGCAAGCTGATGGCATTGCGGAAAGTGTTTGCGTAAGCTTTGTTGACTGGCTTGCAGGTTGCTTGGACTTGGCTTTGTAGGTACATTGTGAGGACACATGGCGAGGCTGCTGCGGCCAGCCAGGAGCGCCAAGATACTTCAGGAGCACCTGCTGCCTGGGGGGAGGCACCGCCGGCTGGCCGGGCATGTGCATCATCTTTCTTTGAAAGCGCTTCAGCAGCGCGGCAGCGTGATTGCTCAGAGGTTGGCTGCTGCCACGATACTGTTTGAGAGGCCGGAGGTAGCGGCGGTGGCGGCGGCGGCATCATCATGTTGTTCTGGTGTCAGCAGCGTCGGGCGACACAAGTAAGCGTCTCTACGCGAACAGTGCCTTCTGAAACGACCTGGCGGAAGTGGCTGAGGATGAAGCAAGGGGATCGGGGGCGGCGGGTTTTGCTGGGACCGGAAATGCAGCAGCGGCAGCCTGCGCCTGTGCATGTGCTGGGCCTGGTCTGCGGCTGGCCTTGCATATTGTTGCCATTTGCCGTGTACGGAGGAGGTGCCTGAGCTTGGGGTGGGGGGTTCGGCGCAAAAGGGTTGATATTTTGACTGGGTATTGGTGCTGCTGTCCTGGGTAGGGGAAGTTCTGTGGCGGTTGCTGGCCCCCGGTGGGCTTGTTTGCCAACTGGAAAACCGTTGCTGCAAGTGCTGGTTCTGTTGTGCAAAGCTGCGCCTTGTTTGTATGGCTTGCTTAGATATGCGGCCTGTGCCCCTTGATGCTGGTCGCATGTCAGGTGCTGTTGCTGCGGACTGGAGCTGGGGGGCAGCGTATTGGTTTGTACGTCAGGGAGAGGGCTGCCCTTGCTTGCCCTTGCAGCCCTTGTTGCCCTTGCATAGCGGTCCAGATTGCTGTATCTGCTGATGGAACGGTGGGGACTGGTGGTGGTGATGGTGGTGGTACTGAGGCGGTTGCGGCGGTTGCAGCGGTTGCTGGGGGTGGGGAGTTGCTGGGGCGGGTTACTGTTGATGGGTTGCTGTGCTGCGGCGGCAGCGCATGTGGTGCAGTGGGCTGAGACACCTGGGCCAAGAGGTCGTTGAGGGACATGCGCTGCTGCCACCCGGCGGTGTTGCAGCTGAAGGAGGGCTGCCTCCTCTTTTGGAGGACTGCGAGGAGGCGAGCGGTTGGGCCCGGTTCTTGGGTTGGGATCGGCAGAAGCGAAGCGTGCTGGGGTCTGCCGCGGGCGGCTGTTCTGAGGCCGGCGGCGGCAACCCGAAGCATCTGTCGCAACTCCCTAGACGCGTTTTACCAGAAATTTGAGTCGGGTTCCCCGGCTGGTTGGCGCTCGGAGGGCTTTCTTGCCAAATGGCCGCGGAAAGCGCATTGCCCTCGTCCCTCTGTGTACGGGTCCTCGCAAGCGCAATCTGCGGCAACACCAGATACTCCTTTGCCGGCGCGGATGGCGTCCTTCTTCGCGTTGCTGCCGAGATCCACCTTCCTTAAGCTGTCTTCCGTGAAGCTGGGCGACCATGTAGAACTTGTTGTTGGCGCTGTTGTGGCTGGGGTCGTCGGTTTCGTGCGGCCGTGGCCGCCACAGCCGCCGTTGGTAGGGACGGGCCCTTTTTCCTGAACGTAGGGAGATCGATCGATCCTTGTACCACTGGATGCGCGCCGATTTCCTTGCGTGTTCTTTGGGCTCCAAAGTGCGTGCTCATGGGCACGTCCGGAACACAATACAGACGGATCGTGCTGGTTCGCGGAAGGTGGTCTCGATGTACTTGACGTCCTCGGGCGGTGGCAGCGAGGCCGGCTGCGCGGATATCTGAAGCCGGTTTCTTCGTCCACCCTCCCGAACGGCGCAGTCCAGGTTCGTCCTCGTCCATGTTGATCTTGCCCTTGGGGAAGCCTCGCAGTTGGGCACCCTTCTTCCAGCCCTTGACAGAGGCAAGGGCCTATGTCCATGGCCGTCGTTGAGGAGGATAAGCGCCGCGCACGGGAATCGCTTGGTTTTTTGTACTTGAGAACACTCCTCAAACGCGCCAAAGATGTTTGGTTCTCGATCGGAAAACGGCGCGAAGCAGTGGACACCGCTTGAACATGGCGAGGCAGAAACGTGCTGCGAGAGTCATGGGCGGGAGGGAGCGGTCGACGGGGTCGGATAAAGTCATCGTTAGAACCAGTGCGCTTCTTGACCTGGAAAATGAATAGCGTGCTCATAGGATCCGCAGGTCGGCCTTGGGGCAGGGTTACATGATGAAGCGGAGCGCAATTAGGTCGTCCAGCCCTGGGTACGGTCAGCAAAGGCAAACAAAGGCGGGCGTCTGGGGAGGGTGGACGGAGGCGGAAGACAAGTCCTCGGGTCACAACATACAATCTTCTAGCATTCATCTTTTTGTGAGGTTCCCATGTTGGCGAGATAACAACAGCAATATGCCTAAGGGTTTGGTAGGAGAAGGAGGGAGAAAGGGATAAAGGGCGGGCGAGGGGACCTTGAGGCGAGAGTCGGGCGGCTTTGTGATGGCCGAACAAAGATCTGGGCAGTCCGGACCAACAGAACGGAATGGCGGAAGTTGGCGAGGTTGAGTGTTCCTGTCAAAGTAGAGAAAAACCGTGATGGTTTCTTCCAGTGAGGCTCGCAGTGGTCAGAAGCGTTACCACAGCAGTTGTGACGTGTAGGTCACGTGATTTTTGGGCCGCCACTCACGCGCCGCTTTGGGCGCGCTCCGTGCTGGATCTCTCGTCTTCGTCAGCACCATTGCCTCCACCTGCGTGCGTGCGTTTTGCCGCTGATGACTCTTAAGTAACAGCAGTCACTGTACACGCCCTTTCCAAAATCCCAGCCTTACTCGGCCAAACGGGTTCAATATACGCAGCAATTGGCAGCAAATCTTCAGGCCGGCCCAGCTACCCGCCTTGGCTCGTACGAAGTAAACTGCTTGCGAAGCCCGTGAACTGTTAGAACGGGAACAAACAGACGCAATGTACAACGGTCATTGACACGAGAAAGACGTGTATGTAATACGACGTATGAAGTAATACTGCGTCGTTGCAAAAGAACCTCGGGATCTGTGGCTTGCCCTGTGGCTGGGCGCCAGGCTGAGGCCGCAGCCTTATTGAGTAGGCCTATCCAAGCTCAATTGGACGCTAACAGCCAGGCGTTACGTCAGGGCACAGCCGCCGTCTGGTCAGGGAAAGAGGGCGAAAGGTCTAGGCCTCCCATGCCCAGCAGCTGCAAAACAGTAGCGCCAAGCACGGTAGGAACAAGGTTCTCAGTACATAGTGTCTGGCGTCACAGAAGCAATGACGCGGAGCGACAGGTTGATAAAAGGAAAGAACGATGGACATTCTTTTCGCCCTTTCTCCCTTTCTCCTTTCTATCCCCATCCATCACAATCCATCTCGTCTTTTCACCCTATTCCCCTTCATTGTTCCACGACGACGACCACACCTCCACACCTCCGCGACTCCTTTGACAGACGCCTTTCTGTGGGCGCTTTCTGAAACGAGCGACAGCAGCCGTCAACCAACCCAATCTCGCAGCGGCTACCACCGCCGCAGCGTCGCAACGCATTCCGGCACTTTTTTTAGTGGAGAACAAAGCAATTGGTGCTCTGTTGCCCGATTTCTGTCTCCTTTCTCGCAACGCGAGCTCAAAATAGCATCAAGTTGGCTGTTGGGCATTGAGGGCATTGAGGCATCGAGTGCGTCTATATACAGTCGCGCAGGCCGCCTCCTCCTCTTTTGGACTTGAAATTTAGTATCATACCTCAATCGACTTTTTTTCGACTTCGTCTCGACCTCAACTTCATCTAGACTTTTCCCACGTCTTCCCCCCAAGAACCGCAACCATGTCGGGCAGCTTTTCAATATGGTCGCCAAGCGTGTCCTCAAAGACACTGCAAGAAGAACATAAACTCCAAGGTACGACGCCGCCACTCTTGAATCGCAGTTTCTTGGTCGCATACGACATGCTTACCTGTTACCTCCAGGACCCCTATTTCGAAGAAGTTGCCGTCTACGGCCGCGATGGCCGGCCCACAGGCCGCGTCAAGAAGCAGAAGAAGGCATTCCCAGAATTCTCTCGCAGCATGACGGCAAGGTCCTGAAGAAGGTGCGGCGGCAGGCATACCGCCTGGACATGTCGCTCTTCAATTGCTGCGGCATCCGGTTTGGCTGGAGCAGCGTGATTGGCATCATCCCAATGTAAGTTTTTTTTGTCGTGCCTCCAAATTTGGAGCAGAGCGCCCATTGACGTCATTTTGGCGTGACACCGAACTGGCTGTATCTTCTTACTACGCGTCTCCACGCGTCACTATCCCACCGCCAACCACCTTGCTGCCTCCTATGAAGCAACCTTTGTGCTAACTCTTTCCCTCTCGTTTCTTTTCTTTTCTTCAGTGTTGGCGACGTCATCGATCTCCTTCTTGCGTACAGAGTCGTACTCTCGTGCTGCCACATCGACGGCGGCCTGCCCGAGTCTCTCAAATACCGCATGTTCTTCAACATCATGCTCGACTTTGGGATTGGCCTCGTTCCGTTTGTTGGCGATGTTGCCGACGCCATCTACCCGCCAATTACACGCAATGCCTGGCTGCTGGAGGAGTACCTCATCAAGAAGGCCGAGGCGGAGCAGCAAACTTCGCGAGGAAAAGGAAGCGAGCAAACAATCGCACGCATGGACAGCGCCCACCTCTGGCCCGTGGTGAGGGCCCTGGTGCAAATGGTGAGCCCGTTCCGAAGAAGAGTTTTTGGTCGTCGTGGTCCAGGGGCAGAGACTCATCGCAACATGGCCAGGAGACGGGAATAGTCGACGTCGAACAGGGCACCTGGCGTCCTCCGCAGATAACAGTGAACATGGCGCCGCCCACGCCGGCAGGGCATAAAAGAGCGCAGAGTACATGTGCGTCTTTACGACAACGTTCTGTCTTCGGCCAGTGTGAATTACTCTGTGGAAGAAAGCGGACCACTGGCATCGACACAAGGAGACAGCCCTGGGACGGGAGTTCTTTCTCTGACTGACCCGTAATATGATGGGCCATCGATACGCATTTCTTTTTTCTTCTTTCCTTCCCTCGTTTTGGATGCGTGTGCTTTTGTTTTTATCTGGCTCCATTTTGCATATTGCCGTATATTCCCTATATTTTTGCATTTCGGGCGTCATTCGTCTGGCCGGGTCTGGTCAGGTCTGGGAATGTGTATTAATTTGAGAAAGCACCAAGAACCACAATATACGGAGTACTGTTTTGTATATTCCATACACGCACTATAAACATACGTGTACTCCGCTCACCGGGCATTTGAGATTTTTTTGCCAAGTGATAGCTAATTAAAGAGTCAGCATGAGTCACCTGGACCGTGAATTAATTCACGAGACAGTCTCGAACATCCTGCACTTTTGAATCTGATTTAAAAGTGCGACATCAACAACGGATATCCGGGCCCACCAGGAAAATCAAGGAGGAAAGCAAAGAAAGGACTGGACAAGCCAGGAACAGGCACCCAAGCAAGCGGATCGAGACGAGGTGGCCAAAGATCAGATTAGATCGACAGGTGCCCCGTTTCGTGCTGTGTGCGACGTGCGTGACCCTCGAAACCCCCAGCTCTTCTCGTCTCGCCCCCCAAACGCACCTCGACAAAACCACCCTCCCATTCTCGCTGTCAAATTCGCCAGACCACGCTCGTTGCGCTCTTGTCCGACACGTCCATTTCCTGCAGTCTCCTCTTTTAACCGCCACTGCTGCATGCATACGTCGTGCATGTCCTCGACTCGAGCAGCAAAAACGTCTGTGGACAGCTGCCCGATAGCGGACCGCTGGCCTGTTGTGACCGGGACACACGGGCCACGACAGGGCGAGCACTCGGCCACTTAAAACACGCTCGCAGAGCCAAGCTATGCCAGCATTCTCGCGTAGAGTGGAAGAGCCCACCTGGAAAACCGGCCTGTTCAACTTGAGACTACCACTTTAATTGTTGCAATCCATGTCCGTGTCCAGTTTCCACCGTTCACGCTCACTTAAAAAGTGTATTAATCCAAGACCAAGAGATTCCAAGCCGCCGCGAGCTGAACCGCATTTCGGCGCCGTTTTCGTCCCCGGCGATGTCGAAAAGCAATACATTGGCGGTAGGCGTAGCTGCAGGGGGACCTACGAAGCTGTTGTGGATCGTTGCGAGCTCATCGCTGGGCGGCTGTAAGAGGCGTAAATCCTCGGTGTTAGACCCGAGAGTAGGCACTCTACGCGTGTCCCCTCCTTGTGACGCGACTGCCATTTGCACTCTGTTCGTTGCGCTGTCTATTGGTGACAGTTGCACTCCTGTTAAGCACACCCAGCCCTGCTTCTGTGCAGGCCTTGCGCTGCAATGCTGCACGGACAACGAGCAAGTAGACAGCATCACAGCCCCGTGAAAACCAAAGTACGCCGTGGGCGCGTTGAGTTGGATTACAACAAAAAGTGGACGACGGATGGCTAGGGTGTGAGTGGGCGGCGGGGCCTTCAGCCATCAACAAAAAGAAACCGACAGCTGTTTTTGACGCAGCTCTCCCGTTTTTTAATGGGGAGGCGGCGTGTCGGTGCACGGTGAGCATCACCAACAAGACGCGTCGCGTTCTCGCCTTCCCCAGTATTTTGGCGCTAGCCCACCATGTGACTTGGCGTCCTGTGGTGTACTTAAACAATCCAGCGCCAGCCTAATTTTTCTCGCCTTCTCTCTCTCTCTCGAATATTTCTTCTTTCTTTGTTCCCGTCACTCTCGTCAACAACTACTCTCTTTTCTTCATCTTCAACTTCGTCTTAACAGCAATTGGTGTTTACCACAGTCGTTATATCTTTTGCATCCCATCTTCCTCTCGCTTCTAATTGCATCACATTCACAATGGCCACCAACGTGACCCCCTCCAAGGCTGTATGTCGCGTCGCGTCTCTCGCGGGAGCTTCTCCAATCCAGTTGACCCAAACTCATGCTAATGCGTTTCTTCACAGGCGGCTTCTGCCATCGAGTCGTTCAAGATCGAATCCCCCGTCAAGAAGCTCGACTTCGGCGATGCCAACAAGGAGAACATCCTCGCCGAGGCCAAGGAGCTGGTGAAGAACGAGGTCAAGCCGGTTGTCGAGGAGAAGAAGTCTGCGGCGGCCGCCATCAAGGCTGCCGAGGCAGACGAGCCCCTCCTGCAGGAGAACCCCCAGCGCTTCGTGCTGTTCCCCATCAAGTACCATGAGGTAAGTGGCATCGCGAAAAACTCGCCCTCTTGGACGCGTCACGTCGCGTCATGGTGGACCACCGACGCGTAAAGTGCTGCATCGGTCCATCACCCCATCCATCTATATCTGTATGCGAGTACTTTGACTAACAGACGCGCAATAGATCTGGCAGATGTACAAGAAGGCCGAGCGTCCTTCTGGACTGCCGAGGAGATTGACCTGTCCAAGATCTGCACGACTGGAAACAACCGCCTGAACGAGGACGAGAAGTACTTCGTCTCGCACATTCTGGCTTTCTTCGCTGCGTCTGACGGCATCGTCAACGAGAACCTCGTCGAGCGCTTCAGCGCCGAGGTCCAGGTCCCCGAGGCACGCTGCTTCTACGCTCCAGATCATGATGGAGAACATCCACTCCGAGACCTACTCTCTCCTGATCGATCACTTCATCAAGGACCCTGCTCGCCGCACCTACCTCTTCAACGCCATTGATAACAGTAAGTAACATTCTGTCCTAGACATGCAAATTTAAACGTTCGCTTATATCTAACACAACCTAGTTCCCTGCATCCGCAAGAGCCGACTGGGCTCTGCGGTGGACTCACTGACGAGGAGTCGACCTTTGCCCAGCGCCTGGTTGCCTTTGCTGCCGTTGAGGGTATCTTCTTCAGCGGCGCCTTCTCTTCCATCTTCTGGCTGAAGAAGCGTGGTCTGATGCCCGGCCTGACCTTCTCCAACGAGCTGATCTCGCGTGACGAGGGTCTGCACACGGACTTTGCTTGCCTGCTGTTCTCTCACCTGAACAACCGCCCCAGCAAGCAGATCATTGAGGACATCATTGTCGATGCCGTCAAGATTGAGCAGGAGTTCCTGACCGAGGCTCTGCCGTGTGCTCTGCTCGGCATGAACTCCACCCTGATGAAGCAGTACATTGAGTTCGTCGCCGACCGTCTCCTGGTCGCCCTCGCAACGAGAAGGTCTTACCGCGCCACCAACCCTTCGACTTCATGGAGAACATCTCCCTGGGCGGCAAGACCAACTTCTTTGAGAAGCGCGTCGGCGAGTACCAGAAGCCGGTGTCATGGCCAGCACTGCCAAGAAGGATGCCGACGGTGAGACCGGCGACAACGGCGGCGGTGACTTCAACTTCGATGAGGAGTTCTAAGCGCCTCGCTCTGCTGTCATGCTCTCGTCATTCCCTTTCATCCTCTTTTTTAATACCCTCCTCCGTCCTCCACACCGTACATAACTGTCATCATACCCACTGGGGAGGCATTCTCACTTTTACATAATTTCCTTTGTTTTCGGCTTACTGGGTTTTCGTCTTTACAAAAGAGGAAGAGTAGAGGAGGTCGTTTTGCTTCGCATTGCCTTGCGTATCGCCACTCTTGGAACTCCCACCTCTTGTTATTACAACGGCGTTACTGGGATGATCGGGCTCGCTGCCCATGTTTTATTTGTCTGGCATTGACTGTCATGCTTTATGGTTTTCTTTTTGTTTTACTCTTTATATGAACGCGGTTGATGGTTCAAAAGACAAATGGGTTATATATGTTCCACTGCGAGATGCAATCATATTTGGATTGTCACAAGACTTTGTTGCTGTTGCATGACTGACACCTTTCACCTACATTGTGTGCCACAGGCAGCTACTTGAATACTGTCTGTCTTGGTCCGATCGTAGATTTTATCAATGCTTTTGTCTGTCACAAGCAAAAAAAAATGTATGCAGAAATGAAAGTAGTCTTGGTCTGCCCATACATCAACAGACCTCGCTATGGACCCTTTGCATTATCTCGCAAAGCTATTCTGCGCCATGCCCTGCAAATCAGCAACTCTCTAGGTAACAAAGAAAAACCCTTTCACCGCTTGCTCTTCTTCTTCTTGCCCTTGCCTCCACCGCCGCCGCCTTGCTGCTGCTGTTGCGCTGGTGTCGGCGTCGGTGCTGGTGAGGGTGCCGCTGCAGCGGGCTCCTCAGCAGCCGCTGCGTCGCCATCGCCACATCGTCCTGTTCCTCCGTCGATGTTCCTGCCGCCACCAGACCTGCCTGCCGCCGGCTCAGCTGGCCTAGCAACTGCACTAGCGCGACACCTCGGCCGCCTTGGTCGTCTCGTACTTGAGGCATACACCGCTGGCCGGGTCGACTGTCTTGAGCACCAGCTTGGCGCGCGGGTTCTGGCCAACGGGTGCAGCCGTCGATTTTGTGGGGCATCGGGGAGGATCTCGTCGCCGCTACCGTCGGCGTTCTTTGTGGCGTTCTTGACCCGGCGTGCCGGCTTCGGTTTGACCGAGTAGCGGCAAGTGATTTTTGTCTAGTACCGCGGTCAGCGGCCTGGCCTTTCCCATTCATCCGAGTCACGAGATACAGATACAAACTAGCCACATACTGTGTGAGGGCGAGCTTCCAGGAGAAGCGAGCTCTGGTGCAGCCATTGCTGGCTGGTCGCGAAGGTGGCCATTGTGGATTGAAGCGGCTCACGAGACCGAAGGCAGAGGGGAGGAAAGACGTTAATCAGAGGCAAAGAGCTGTGGTCGACTGACCGCTGAAGTAAACGATCTCTGGCGGCTAGATATGGGATGTGACGGCTTGTGGTAAGGCCTTCGGAGGCTAGGGGCTCGGCTGTATCGTGTGTGGTTGCGTCGATGTTGATGGCACGTCGATGTAGTCCAAGAATTTTGGTTTGTGCCACCCCACCACCAGATGCTAGAACTTGGCGCTGAGATTGGTACATCTGAGGCCCGCAAGGCTCCCATACAAGACAAAGTACCTTCGAGATCAGCTAAGCCCCCATATATTCATACTCGTATATGTGCATATTTATATCATGCTATGGTTTTCTTCTGTATTAGATTTTGATTTTGTTTGTGGTCGAAGTAAAGTCTCCATGTCCTTTTTTTCTCTTTTAATTTATAGACTGGACAATATTTGTCATTAATCATGGACCTTCTATTTTGTAACATCGCAGGATGTTTGATGCAGCGGTGCAAGATATACACTGAGGGTGGCCTGTCGGAATTTCACCAAATGAGTGAGCTTACTGAAAGGATCACAAACGCTCCAGGCCCTTTAAATTGAGAATTTTGACTGCCAATTTCAAACTGCCAATACAGTCGGCGCGAACGTCAGTCTCACCAAGGAATATGCAGTCTCAGTGAACATAGAAGAGAGCGATGCCTCTTCTGGGCGGCGTGTTGGAGTGAACAATTGCAGGCGCTCGGCCATATTCTTTAAGCATGGGCTCGGTACCCGGCTGAGTGTCTCTCATGCATTGGCATCCGGCAGCCAAAAGACCAAGGCCTGGTCGGCCGTTGCAAAGAAGTTAAACCGTGGGTTGAACGCCACCACAGCACCTTCGCGTTTGTCTTCTAAGACGAAGGCAGGATTCAAGAATTTGTTCTCGCCGACCGCGGCCAGCGTGTCCCAGACAAGCACATTCTGCTTGGCGCCGCCAATCACATACCGTCCGTCCGGTGTGAAGCAGCAGTCGCCGCTGCTCTCCAGGCGCGTCGGGTCCACTGGTGTGCCAGGCGACCCGCTACCCTCGCCGACTGCCGATCGACGCGTCGGCTCATCCGTCTTGAACAGGAACGCCTTGAGCTTGCCGTCAAAAGCATCTAGCAAGTAATGGCCTGCACCCCGAGTGCCGACAAGTATGTGTTTGCCATCGTTGGAAAATTCAAGCTTGGTCCACCTTGTAGCAAGTTCTGTTGGTCGACAATGCTACACTGCTCCACGACGTCGAAGACAGAGAACGGCGGTTTTGTGTAGTTGCGGTGGTCATATAGGAGCACCGACCCTGCGGCAGGCGAGCCAACCGCAAAGATGTTCCCGGACGGGTCCCATGCGGACAGGAATGGCTTGTTTAGGTAAAGCAGCCCTGTCCATTGCTTACTGGCAACGTTCCATAGCCGAACGGTGCCATCTTGGCTAGTTGATATGAAGTTGTCGTTGCCTGGGTGCATAGAAATTGAGGTGACAGAGGCCTCGTGGCCTTCAAAGTAACGGATGAACGAGTTGTCGTGTGTAGCAAGGTAGCGGATAGCATCTGAGGAGAACAAGACCAAAGTCAGTATACGTAAGCGGAACCTGGCACACAGCCGTGAGGAGCACAGAATTTACTGACCGTTCTGTTTCGTACTGGCATACACGATACTGTTCGACCAGTGCGTAAACCGCGCCAGCTTCGCGCCGTACTTTTTGCTAATCAGCGCTTTGTCGTGGCGCCCTCCCGGACATTGTAGATCTGGATCGTATCGTCGCTCTCAGAACTCATACACAACTCGCCGGGTCGTCAAAGTCGAGAGACAAGATGTGTGCTGGTGCCTTGTCTTTTGCCTCGCGCGCGAACAGTTTTGTTGGCCGGAAACTGGAGATGATGGAGCTCAGCTCGGTTGACGTGTCACGCATGTTGCGCGAGACGCTGAGGAAGTGGTCCCAGTGTCCAGCCGGGTGTTGAGTCCATTGGTGCGGCTGGCATGGCTGGCGGCTGTTGACCTGAAGACGCGGCCGGCGCCGATCTACGAGGGAGATTTGTGGTCGAAGTGAAGGGTGGAAGGTTGGCCAAGGAAGAGTGTTCGAGGGGTGCGGAAGAGCTTTCAAGAAAGCGGCTTGTAGAAGTATTCCGGTATCGAGAGACACTTCCTTGACCGCGCCTCTGCTGTGTCGTCTGTGTCGTCTGTGTCGTAAATCAGAAACGAGGTATCAGTCGCGCTTGGGAGATTCGCAGCAGCTTGTGCGGAGAATGCAGAAAGCGCAAAAAAAAGCCAATGAACGGAGCTTCCATTTTGTCGAGAGGGCTGGCCAGCCTTTCGCTACTGTTTTTGGGGATATTAAGATACCTTTTTACAGGCGGGGAGCCTTGTGCTCCTGCTGGCACTGTGCAGATAGGCACTACGAGTACAAATAAGATAAAAGGCCACTAACTGAAAGCGAATACAGCCCCACTGACCGGGTTGCGCTTGCCTCCCGAGTCTCGCTGGATGGACAGCTCCTCTTTCCCAGGCCAGACGCGGCTTACGGCATTCGCATTGCGGCCATGTGGATAAAAATTTCCAGTGCACTGCTGTCGCGCAGAGGGAAGTAACGACTGGGCAGCTCCTTGCACCTTCACTGGTTCAACAATGGCGGGGAGGGAAAAATCTATTCAGGGTCCCGGGCCAGAACACGGAGTCGTCTAAGAAAATTGTGCCCTCGGGCCGCACCTTCCACTTTTTCTCATCCAAACTCACGACAGCACAGTCAGCTTATGGAAGGCGATGCGGGCCCAATCTTGCCATACGATATAGAACACGGCGAGCAGACGGATATACGCCATTTTTTCTGCTTTAGCGGACCACGTTTGCCGCCCTATCCAACCTCTCCCAGCTTAAAAGCGGCCCTCTGGCCTCGAGGGTCGCCGAAACGCCGGGGTTCGTTTTTTGCGAGCTTCTCATTCGCAGCAAGCTCTTGGGCGGAAAAATACGGCCCGAACAACACCTGGCAGCCCAGTCGCTCTTCATATCGGGAACGGCACTCTTAGCACTGTTGGCCGACATGCGTCCTGCTTGTGCATTGAGTGGCTGTCGCAGCATTTCGTCCTCGTCAATTGCGTCTGCTCGGCATTATCCGAACGAGTCTGCAAAGTCTGAGCAGGAGAAACACATCACACAGACAGCACCATGTCAACAACAGCCGGGACGTCCCCTGACCATGCGCTTTCACCAGAGGCCCCGCCCCCTGCTAACCTGCGCTATGCAGAGCGCATTCATTGCCGGCGGCAAATTGCCGCGGTGCGGCGCCGTGACTGGCCACGCACCCCTTTGAGACGGTTCAAGGATCCGCATGCAGCTGCAGGCGAGCTTGCAAGCCAAGCGCCCACCAACCTCACCACTACCGGGGCCCCTGCACGGTGTGTCTGTTATTGTGCGGAACGAGGCGTGCCGCGGCATCTTACCGCGCGGGCTGTGCTACATCTAACGGCAGGTGCTCCTCAACGGCTGCCGTCTTGGCTTCTACAGCCATGCGCCAGGCCATCACCGGCGTGCTATACGGCAACAACGGCGTGCAGAGCCTGCCCATAACATGTTCTGCGGTGCTGGCTCCGGTATCATCGGCGCCGCGGCCGGCAGCCCTTTTTCCTCGTCAAGACGCCGCCTGCAGAGTTTCTCGCCTATGCTGCCTGTCGGCACCCAGCACGAGTACCGCAACGCTATTGACGGCATGCGGCAGATCTTCCGCGCCGAGGGCATTCGCGGCCTGTACCGCGGTGTGGGCGCAGCATGCATCCGACGGGTTTTGGTAGCTCCGTCCAGCTGCCGACGTACTTTTTTGCCAAGGCGTCGCTTGCAGCGGCACCTGGGAGTGAAGGAGGGCCCTGCGCTGCACCTTGCCAGCAGCACGGCCAGTGGTTTTGTTGTGTGCATCTTCATGCACCCACCAGACACCATCATGTCGCGCATGTTACAACCAGAATGGCAACCTGTACAAGGGCGTGTTTGACTGCCTGGCCCAAGACGGTTCGCACAGAGGGCTTCCTGGCCATTTACAAGGGCTTCCTGCCACACCTGGCACGGATATTGCCGCACACGATCTTGACCCTGAGCTTTGCGGAGCAGACCAAACAAGCTGATGCGCCAGGTGGAGAACCGGTGGTTCTTGAAGGAGACTACGTTATAGACGCGGCGGGTGATGGGTGAAGTGTTGGTTATTTTTTGTCTGTGATTTGCTTCATTTTGGTATACTGCATACTGCATACTACATACTACATACTGCACGCCATTTGTTTTGTTTGTCTGTTTAGAGGAAGTTTGTACAGGAGCATTGGGGCATCATCTTGGTGTACGGTATCGGCATTTTACCAGGCAAGAGAAAAAAAAGACGGTTCTGTATATAAATAAGAGAATAAGAAGAAGGCAGCGTATCAAACAGATGAGAAGTAACAGAAAAAGCGGGCTTCGTTCTCTATCTAATATTATATGCCAAGAATTCCTATAAGGATGCCCACGAATGCACACAATGACCGGAAACAGACTCTATAATCCATATAATCTAGCCGTGTTATTGACCGGCTCACAGCCGTAGCAAAGACGATCTACCCGCAGTCTGGAGTACCCTCGGACCGTCGAGATGGCCGATCTCACCCTTCCACCGTTCATTGCCTGCCTCATCCAAGGGCATGCCACAGACTCTGCAGCCGTAACCGTATGCTCCCATGATCATGGTCGTGGTCATGGCCGTGGCTATGGCTATGGTTATGGCGCTCCAGCTTCGCTGTCGTCCGCACGACGTTTGCCACGATCGAGGGGTAGTTTGCTTCGACCTCGGCAAAGTAACCGGGTCATGACCTCCTCGATGCTGAGGTCCTTGTGGGAAACAATTTGCCAGCGGACGAAGTGGCCGATGGCTGGCAGCAATACAAATTCACCTTCTGTCAAGGGTGGCTGTGCTACTGTGTTCAAATACAGCACAAGCTCGTTGCGAAACAGCTCACGCACGGGGTAGTAGAGCGGTATCTGGCGGCCTGCCCCGTTGTCCATGGCGCCGTCGTTGATCTGCCATGGTAGCGAGAACCCCGGCCCTTGGCCGTTTTCGGCGAGTGTCCGCTCTGCTAAAGCCGTGGTACTTGCACCCGAGAAGCAACGCATCGTACGGTGGTGTCTCAGTGGCCGACGTGGCTCGTGCTATCAGTAGCCGTCGCACAAGAAGATCCAGCACGTCGCGGCGAGATGTTGCTGACGGAAGGTTGTCCAACAATGTGCGTAATTGTAAGGGTGTTGATGGCGGTGATGCTGTCGCGTCGTCTGCGATGCCGGGAATAGCGCTGCCCCAGTTCGACTGTATCAAGATTCAGAAATCAGACAGTGGCACCCGCTCAAAGGTGAAATCGCGGGTACCGTGTCCGCCACCGATCAAGGACGCTGCTCTGCTAATGGCTCCGAGCCGGACTGGTCCAGCTTGGTGTCGATGTGCACGGCATGCAATGTGAAAGCAGCATCCGCGTCCCCGGGACAGGCGGCCGAGGATGATCTGTTCGCAAACGTCCACGAGTGCGGCTGAGCATGGCCCAAACGAGAGGCCTGCATAGAACTTGCGGATTGCTGCCGCTGCTCCCATCGCCACCCGGCCGGCCGGTTTGAGAGCTAACGTGTCTCCCGGTTTCAGCACTTCAAGACGCTTCACGGTCTTTGTCGTCACAAAACGGCTGAAGCAGTCACTGGAGCTTGGTCAGTCATGTTTTCTTGAAAGAAATTCTTGTATGAAGATGCTAGCCGTTTCAGACCGGCACACATCAACCCAGAAAACAATATAGCCCAAAAAATACACCTACTTGCAAATGGGATCTGAACGAATAGTATGGGCAGCCCTCCTGGTCTTTGCATCGCCGACACTGCCTTGGGCCGTCCCCGCTTGCGTCATGACGTTGACAGAGGCGGAGGGATCAGTGTTCCCTTCTGAGCGGGCTTGTTGGGAGACAATATGAAAGTCAAGTCGCTTGGTATCTCGGCGAGACTCGTATTTTTTCTTTGAATTCTGACAGCTCGCTTTGTGGTGCACATTGGCTGGGTATCTCGAATTTTTCGACTAAAAATTTACGAACTGGCAGCCTTCTCTGCCCAATGCAGTAATAAAGTCACTTTGCGATGTGATCACGTGACCATATTATCAGAGGCGCCATGGGTCATTGACAAGCATCGTTGCCTCGATTCCCTTGTTTTATTTGGCCCTTTTTTGACGGCTTCTGGCACCTGATGCGCCTTTTTATTTTGTTTATAAGAATAATATTGACAATGAAAAGCCGTGTGCGGTCTTGCACTCCTCTTTTCAAGATGTGGCCTTTGCTACAAAGGCATCAGCATGATGGGGTTTCTGTCATCTGGTCTGAAACTGGCCGCCTAAATTAATAATTGCAAGTGACATGGCCGTTTGCTTCCACCGGACAGACAACTCACGTTTGGTCCCCTGTTCGATTTGTTTTAATGCCTGCTTCCCTGACAAGCCGTCGATGTTATTTGTAAAGGCAGTTGCTTATGCGTCGTATTGATCGCTTTCTTGCGCATCATCCCCAACGGAAGGGAATCGTGGCGCCCGACAGGCTGCCTCTTCTCATATCCACACATCTCGCAGAATGCTGAGCGCCTTCTCAAACAGCAGATAATAGGAGCGCTGGCTGCTTGTCGTCTGGTGTGAGACAGCCGCCCAGACGATGCGCCAGGCTGTGCTAACAATCACTGGCCAAACAAAGGACAGGCCTGGCTCCACTCCCCAACAGCTCCCTCCCTCCAAGAAATATCCTCATGTATATCAGGCAAATACTCAGTCAAATACTCTGTCGGAGAGGTTGCGTTCCAGAGCAGTTCTCGTGTCAATCCCCAGCATGGCAATTGGGAAGGCACAAGCCACGCGATGATGCTCCTTCCCGGTTTTGGACAGGCCTGGCAGGCAGGGTTGCTCCTGCTGGCAGCGACTGGCGCGTGGCACTTGCACGCTGAAACAAGAGCACACGACTGCTGGCGGAAGACAGGCGCCTGTCAGCCTGGTTCGAGGTGCGTCCCACCGCTCGCCCGTATCTGTGTTTTGCATAGAAAGCTCAGCCAGGCCAGGCCAACGACGAGGCCCGCGCTGTCGTTCTTGTCGTTCAAATAGCATCTCTGCATTTGCTTCAGCCACAGCGCGACGCGGATGGGTCGAGAGGACCTTGGTTTCAAAAGTGTTAGCGCTTGCGCCCAATCGCCCTTCGTGGCTTCTGGCTTTGGCTTGGTTCTTATTTTGGAACTCTCTCTGGCTCTCTGGCTTTCTACGCCCAAGGAAGGCGCGGCCGAGAGGTGGTCATGGGCTCGCCCAGTGGCAACTTTGCAGTCTGCTGGCTACGTAGACGACCAATAGTGTTAGTGCACCACACGCTGCTTTTGACCCTCGCGCCGAGATTACGAGCAGATACGCATGCAATGCTCACCTCGCGCTCTTGGCGGTGGTTGGGCCTGTTCTCGAACAAACTTCGATATAAAGGCTGCCGTGTCCTCTTGCCTAGTCGTCAAATCATCCCGTCGCACCTTCCCTGCGGCTGCCTTCCTTTTTGCCTCTTGCCTCTTTCCTACGTATACCAATGGCTCCGCATATCAGGTTTTCGCTTTGAGAACCGTCCCTGCCTATCTCGGATCTGTTCTGTCCCTTCCTCCGTCTCGACGCACGGCCAAGCTCAGTCTTTCCCGCCTTTATGCTTCTTTACCCTGCCTCCTGTCTCTCAACCTTCTTTTTTCTCTTTTTCTCTTTTGTCGGCTGCCTTTGCCTTGTCCACCGTGCGGCCCGCTCTCTTGCAAACGATCTGCTGCAGAACGAGCTTCAGATTCGTTTAGCCTCTTGTTCTAGGTTCTAGGCGGCCGTTAACCGGACGGAGCAGCTGCAGGGGTCCAGGCTTGCTGAATGGCTGCTACCTGGGCAGCCAGCAGCGATTTCCAGCTTTTTTAGTGGGTGCCTGGGGCCTGCGCTCTCCTGCCAGAGGAAAGCGCGAGGCGGCAACCCCACCTTTTCCTTGCCAGTCCCGAAGTGTGACGGGCAGGCGCGACACTTCAATCGCTGACGGCAACCTAATTTTCGCACTTTGTTATCTGAAAGGCGGGGCCTCGAAGGCATTCTGTGCTCTGCAACCCCCCTACAGCGTCACTGGCGAATGCAGTGTTAGGAGCTGCAATCAGCAATATTTTTGTTTGGGGCAGGGGCCAACCACTGCCGCCAATCGCAGGCCTGTTTGCGCAGCCATCGCATTTCTGAGGCTTCCCCAACTATTATCAACCTCCTTTAATTTTTATTAATGTAACTGCACCTCCTCCCCAAACTTGATTCCCGTTGAATTATTTCCCTCCACCTCGCATATTCGACGGCTGGTTTTTTTTCTTCTTTTTTTCTTCCCTTGTTCCCTCTTTTCTTTCTCTTTCAATTTCCTTTCTTCCTCTGTCGCGAGATTCTCGCCTGCGCTCTGTTTTTCAACGTTCCATCTGGTCTCTCTGGCCAACGATCTGCATTCCTCACTCTCGCGCAGTGTGAGCGTGCGAAATTAACTCGGTCCACACGCCCTGTGCCTCTGGAATTGCAGAGACAGAACTTTTCTGCGCCTCATTTCTCCTACCGTCTCTATAGTCGAAAACCTGGCGCCGTGACACTGTCTTCTATCAATTGTCTTCTTGCCTCAGCGGCATAATGGTCGAGATGCAGACGCATACGCCCGTGGCGCCACGAAACAGTGCAAAACTCCTCCCGCCCCCAATGGCGCAAAGCTCGCAGCCTCTGGCCATAGGTGCCCCGTCGGCACTAGCTATGGCTATCCACAACGCCTGCGTCGCGGACGCAGCTGCCGCCAGTCCTCGACACCTACGTCTCGCCTGTCAACCAGAACGGCTCGTTTGAGTTTGACCGTGTAATCAAGACCGGCTACGTCCAGCGCCGCACGCAAAAGACAAAGGTTCGTAACGTTTACTGGGATGTTGCGTCAGGTGTAGGACCAGACTAACATGTCCTCCTTCTGCAGACATGGCGCCTCTTCTGCGTCCCAACATTCTCTCCATCTACAAGACGGACAAGGAAGACAAACTGCGGCACAAGATCTTCCTTTCTGAGCTGACGGCGGTGTCGCTCCTGCGCGATCCGAAGCACAAGCGCGAGCATCTCTTGGGCCTGTTCTCGCCATCCCGGAACTACTACTTCCAGGCGAGCTCGGCACAGGACGCCCAAGAATGGGTCGAGGCGATCCGGGCCGAGTCCCGCATTGAAGAAGACGAGGAGGAGATGTTCCTGTCTAGTCCTGTTGTGCGGCATCAGTCTTACGGGTTTGCGAGCTTCTTCCATGCCGGTGGTGGCAACGCGAGCCCTTACCCCCCAGCCCACATGAACAACCACCCGGACGCCGTTGCCGAACACGAGCGGATGCTCTCGAGCTCTCCCGAGCCACAAGCACCCCCGCCGCGACGTCTTTCCACGGTGCAGCAGCAGCAGCAGCAGCAGCAGCATCCATACAACCACCCCGAGTCTCTGGCCTGGTCTGGTAACGAAATGGGCCTTTTCCGACTATTCAGACGGTGATATGCAGAATAAGCTCCCCGGCATGTCATCCGACAGCCTGGCAGCGCACTCGCCTCCGTCATCAATGCCGCCAATGCACCCGATCAACGAGCCGCGGAGGTCACAGACCGATGCCCGCAACGCTAGCCAATCGAGCGGCCTCGGCAACCTCGAGACGGACCCCGACCGTATCGTCTGGCAAGGCTGGCTATGGCTGTTGCGCAGCAAAGGTGGCGTTCGCCAGTGGAAGGATTCGTGGGCCGTGCTTCGCCCACGGAACCTTATCCTGTACAAGGACGGAAACGAGTACGCTGCCCAGCTCATTGTGCCCATGTCGTCGATTGTGGACGTTGTAGAGCGCGATCCGCTCAGCCGCACCAAGAAGCACTGCCTGCAGGTGATTACGGAAGAGAAAAACTACCGGTTCTCGGCACACGACGAGGAGACTCTTGTGCACTGCCTTGGTGCATTCAAGAGCCTATTGACTAAGCGACGTGGCCTTGAGATGCGCGCTGCCGCTGCTGCCGCTGCCGCCGCTGTTAACCCGGCCAACCTGCCAACGACGATGCCGGCCGCGCTCCCTACGACAGCCCTCTCTTCCCTCCCAAGCGGTGCACCACCATTAACACCCCCATCCTGCATCACGACCCTTACGGCACCAACGCCCGTGAAGATTTCAACATGACGATACGACCTGTTTTGGATAATGTCCATCCACTTCATCTTTTTTCCACGACTATTGTTCTTTCAACTGCTTTTTTGGCTATCATTTGCGGTGCTTTAAACAGTGTTGACACGTTATGTTGCATGGGAATCACGCATCCCCCTTTTTTATGGCTTATTATGACAATTTTATGAGGACACGACATCACTATTGATTATTATTTGGACGCTCAAAACGAAAGACCTGTGTTATGGTTGTTATGGTTATGAGATACAAAAGAAACGTCCTGTAAGACGAGCAATTCATATCATGTTGTCCAATAGCATGCAACTATGCGTACTACTCGCCTTGAATTCAGCTACGACGACCCTTTGTGAAACCTTGCTTCGTTTCTGTATCATTCTTTTTACCGTTGCACTGTCTCGCTTGGGCCAGTAGCTGGACAGCTGGGCCCATCTGCACAACACGCCTTGTGCCTGACATGTTTGTTTCTTCGTCTCCAGCTTGGCGAGTCGTTCAAATGGCCAGGGAAGTAGCTGTCTGCATTTGTGGTGACTTCACTCGGCACAGCGGCCGTTCGAGGCTCCGTTACGTTACGCTCAGTAAACACGGGTTGAGCAAGCATGCCAAAGCCTTCACCTTCCGTGCCGAATATTCGGCTTGTCCGACGCGCCTTGCTCACATCCTCTCCTTTGAAATTATGCCCATGCAGACTTTTTACTCGGACACGATTATATGCAACCCTGTACATAGTTGCCAGCTACGACGTCCATTATTCGCCGACCACGACACAGGTTATTGCTCCGCATCTGCCCTGCGGCTGCCAATGGCTGGGCAAGGAAATTACTCCGCAAAAGAGCGCCGAAATGCTTAATTTCGAGTGTAACCTCTCTAGCCTACCAAGAGGAAAACGCAGCTTATTTTTCTCGAGCCACTCTCCCACTTGCTTGTCTCTCGATTGCGTCCGATGCCAGCTTCTGTGGCTAATTGATATGGGACTTGTTTCTAGCTACAATGCGGCACGAGTAAAGTACTCGTTATCATCATCAGTATACCAGCCGAGGAGAAACGGTGTCCCAGTGGCAGATCTAGAGCCCTGGCATCGAAAGATACTTTGAAGTGTGGCGTTATTGAGCAAACAGAAATAGGAGGACACAGACACAGTTCATCGTGTGCCTGAGGAGAGGGGAAGAAGATCGGCAGGGGATGCCGAGGATCAGCATGTGCTTCCCAGTTTATACGGGGTGAAGCGCCCAACGGCCGTCTTCCCCTCATTTCCCCGTACTTTGATCACGGACCATTCTACGAGCGTTGCGTTCACAAAACAAGCTTGAAAGCTCGTCAAGGAGCTTCCTTAACAGTATTATTAGCGGTACTTTGGGTGCTTTGTTGGTAGCATCCGCCCTCCCCTTGCATCTTCCTCGACCTCGTTCTATGCGTCACCAGATCCGTCCCGACATCAAAGACCATCCACATACCTCCATGTTCCTCTCGAGATGAGTTCATGTCTTGGATAAAAAGCCACCTTGACGGGGAACGTGCACGCTCCTGGTCCACGAGGCAAACAAATAAGAGATCATGTATCTGGATCGATCTACATGTATGACGTCCACCATGGCTCGTATTTGTTTGCTGGACTTTCTGCCAGCTTCAAGTCAACAAAAATATAATAATCCATAGTGTTGGGTAGGCTGTCGGCCAGTTTGTTGTCCCTTGCCCACTCACCCATCCAGGGTCTCTTTGCTAGGTCATCCGGTCGTCCATCCAAGTCGCTTGACATCTCTAGCCCCGAGGGAACGTTGCTTGGTATGTTCTCTATAAGGGAGGAGGCCGAAAGAGACGGGCCAGGCCGGCCCCCTTGGAACATATCTATACCAGAACCATGCACAGCCGTTCGTTATATAAACTGATCATTTTCTTTTCTGGGCTTGTCTTGCCATGGCCCACGATCTGTTTCTTATTTGCCGTTGCTAGTCTACCATTGTTTATATTGGATATTGTTCTCCTGATTTCTGCTTTCTACGGCCTCTACCTGTAACAGGTGCATATTATGCAGTTGTTCGGTGTCCTCCTGGCAAGCCTGGCTCTTGCAGGTTCTGCTGCGGCCCAGACAGCCATCCCATTGCACTCATCGAGCCGGTGGATCCTCGACTCCAACAATGACCGTGTCAAGCTCCGTTGTATCAACTGAGCTGGCCATATGGAGGTCAACCTCCCCGAGGGTCTCCACAAACAGTCGATACCCTTCCTTGCCGACTGGATCAAGGGCCAGGGCTTCAACTGTGTCCGCTTGACCTACTCTATCGACCACGCTTTGAGCCCCAACACGTTGGTGTCCGATGCTTTTACGAATGCTGCCACTGCTGCCGGCGTGCCCTTGGCCAACATGACTGCCATGTACCAGGCGGCCGTGGTGGCCAACCCGTTCATGGGCGATGCAAACACGACAACACAGGACGTCTATGGCGCCGTCATTGATGCCCTCTGGGAGCGCGGCATCATGACGCTCCTCGACAACCACGTCAGCAAGGCCAGCTGGTGCTGCGACCTGACCGACGGCAACGGCTGGTGGGACACTGCATTTGGCTACATTGCGCTCAAACTCTCAGTATTTCCACACGGGCGAGTGGATGCAGGGCCTGCAGGCCATGGCCGCCTGGGCTTATGGCAACCATCCGGGCGTCGTCGCCATGTCTCTGCGCAATGAGCTGCGCCAGCTGCTTCTCCAGGACATCAACAATGGCGACGACTAGTATGACCTGGTTGCGGAGGCGGGCACTTTGGTGCACGCGGCCAACCCCGACGTGCTTGTGGTCGTGGGCGGCGTCAACTCCGCCACCGACCTGACGAGCATCCGCCTCAGCCGCATGGTCAACACGACCGGGTGGCCCGGCAAGCACGTCTGGGAGTGGCACTCGTACTCGTTCACGGTGACGTTTCCGCGCATTCTGCCGTGCTCCCTTCTCAAGGACCTCTACGGCGGATTTGTCGGCTTCGTCCTGACGCAGAACAAGGAGTACACAGCGCCACTGATCCTGTCCGAGTTTGGCGTCGGCCAGACTGGCGGTCCCGATGACGGTGGACTGTCGTCCGCCGACAGCAAGTACCTGTCGTGCCTCACCGAGTACATGGAGAGCAACGACAGCGACTGCGTGGTTTGGGCGCTGCAGGGTAGCTACTATGTACGCGATGGGAAAACAGACTACAACGAGACCTGGGGCCTGATGAATCATGACTGGACAGCGCTGCGCAATCCGCAGTTCCCAGGCCTCTTGGGGGCCATGTGGAATATGACACAGGGACCGTAGGCCTTTGGGTAGACGTAGTTGGCAGGCGTTTACTGGATAGAACACAAACGGGTGGAGGATATACTCGCACTGCACACTGGCTCCTGCTAAGGAAGTGCGTATTGCATGAAAGAATGATGCTTTCTTCTTCTTTCAAATATGTATTGTGTGCTTTGTCTATAACAAATGAGCGGATAATACAAAATGACCTGCTGCCTATCAGCGAACAAACATACACGGAAGACGCCTTTCCGCACCACGAAACGCCTGTGAGCTGATTAAGTAAACAACGAAAACGCAAAACAAAACAAGCAGAAGCCCATGTGTAGACAACCCCTACTCCCCAGATGAAATACCGCATTGAAAGCCCCATTGTTATCTCGTCTCCTTCTCATCCCCTGTCTCTCGCCCATCTCTTGCCTCCCGCTAGTTCGTGTCAAAGTAGCTGTCAATGTCAATCGAATCAGTGCCCCCCATATAGAGCTCGTCGAAACTTGTTGTTGGGTCATCAACAAGGCCCTCCATACCGTCATCAATGAAGCTGAATAGGTCGTCCGCAGGGTCTGCAGTGCCTGTAGCACCTGCTCCTGCTCCTGCTCCTGTCAATCCAGCATCTGGCACAATTATATCGTTAGACTGCGATTGCTGTTGCTGCGGCAGCTGACCAATAGACGCGGTTGGTAAGGATGTGTCCATCAAAAGATTCTGGACCGCATCTGCAGTAAAGCTTTCGACATCAAACTCCGAGTCGTCCATCTGCGGTACTTGCGGCGCCACCGCTGCTCGCGGCGGCTGTTGCTGTATGTGTGCCGGTGGAGGCGGCTGAGATTGCGCTTGCTTTGCCTCCTGTTCGGGAGGCACCGGGACTAGAGAAAACTGCATGTTGGTGAAGCCAAGGCTTGTATTGGTGGCGTCATCGGTGCCCGACGGGCCCGTCAAGTCAAAGAAATCGTCCATGTTGATATCGTTGGATGATGCCTCCATCGCAGGCACAGGCGCGGCTGGCGCAGGGACTGGTGGTGCGATTGGCGTGACAGTGGCCGGAGCAGCGGCTGTCGTTGGAGGAGGGACTACGGGGGCAACAATTGGAGTCGGTATGCGCGGTGCCGGCACCGGCGTTGTGGACTTGACCCGGGGCGGTGTCGACTTGGCCGCAGCAGCTGCTGCAGCCGATTTCTTTGTCAGAACTGGCGACGTTGTTGTGATGGACGGCGAGGAGGACGAAGAAGAGAGCGAAATGGTCTTGCCCCCCCCTCCGGTAGCCACGGCAGCACCGACTGCTGGCGTTGGAGTGGGCGGCTGTGGGGTCGATGCCTTTCCAATGGCTGGCGAGCCAATGCTAGAGCCGGCGGTTGACTTGACGAGGACCGGCGATGGCACCTTTGTGGCAGCAGGCGAAGCAGTAGACCTCGACGCCGCTGGGGATGGCACTCTCATAGCGGCCGGCGATACTGTTCTCTTTCGGGCCGGTGCCTTGTTTGCTGCTACCCCGGCTGCCCCGGCAGCAGCAGTATTCGCCGGACTGGCGCCTGTTGTGCTTCCTGGAGTAGAGCCAGGCTTGGCCATCTTCTGAGGTGACCTGGATAGGGTCTCCTTTTTGACCGCAGGAGACTTGATCTTGGGTGCTTGCTGCGCCTGGCCCGTCGGCCTGTTTGAGTTTGACGGCTGCATGGCAGAAGACGTCGCCGTTGCACTTGGCGGCATGGCTAACAAGGGCGGGTCAAGATCCATGTTCGGGAAGGGGGCCATCGTAGCCGTATTTGCGGGCGCACCCATGGTCGGTTTGCCGTTGCTGCCGCTGTTGCTGGTAGAGTCTGTATTGGGCTCGGCTTTGACGTTGACGCCCAGCATCTTTGGCTCGTCCGAGTCAATGTCCATCGCAGCAGCAGGTGCCTGATAAAGAGGTGCCCCGTTCTGGCTCGCTTCCTTTTTCGGGGCAGCCGCAGCCGCAGCCGCAACGCTCTTCTGGGCGCGGAGGAGGTCGAGGTCGCGTTGAATCGTAGCCTTTGCACGGAGCTGCACGAAGGGTCAGCAGAGTCTTCAGGAAACAGGCAAAGGGCCTGTCTGGCCTCTCCCTGGGGTTTCACTGACTATGTCCGTCTCGATACTATCAAGAGTCGAATTAAACGCCGTGTTGGCATCGCTGATTTTGGTGGCGCTCAAGGAGCCGACCACCTTGCGTCCATTCTTGGACTGTGCGCGGATGGCCTTGCCGGCATGGACGAGCTACGGACAGGTTAGTTATCAGGCCGCAGGGAGATGGAAGAGACGATAGGCACGAGGCATTGACGTACAACCTCACCTATTGTTTGCTCGAGCATGTCGAGCAGCGCTTGGCTGCGAGGCGGTTGCTGTGCCGCCATCACGAAGGGCGATGCCGGCAAAGCCGGGGTCGGGAGATCAGAATTGGGACTGGGCCATGGACCTATGATCCTGGAAAGACGATTGGCACGCGGGGGACGTGGGCCGGCGTGTTTTTTGTGCTGGGCAGTGGGAGAGAGTCGAGAGCAGCGACGAGGAATCGCAATGCGAATTTGCGACAGCCACTTTTGGCGCGAGCGGGCTTTTGATGGTAACTCCTTCCCCGCGAGTTGGGACGATAGACGTGAAAGCACATCCGTGAAGGTGGCCATAATGGGTTAGCACGTGTGGACAGTGTGTCGCTGACAGTGCGCCATTCCCTAGCACTGTTTTGTGGCTACACTGGCAGTATCCGTCCCAATTCATAAAAGCGTCTAACTTTACTCAAAAAAAACTCACTAAACGAACGCAAAACTCACTTGGTGCTTTTTTTGATGATGTGTTAAGTGAGGGCTGGAACCCTGGTCCGCCGCGATGATAGAAGTTGAAGAGATGTATCATAAGACGCGTGTCAGAGAAGTAAATCGGACGCAACCGTGTGCTTTGTACATGTACTCGTAGGCACGCGAAAGGCGCAATACTGTAATGCCCATTACTCTTAATTCCCTGAGCCCGGCCATCTCTGGTAGCAGCATTTGGCTCCATGACGTGACCAGCCCGTTGATTTGTTGGAATGCTCTGGCTTCACACCAGATGAACGTGGCCCGTGTTTCGTTTTGGCTGCCAGTCCACTTGTCCCTCCTTCATGTCTACATGTACTTACATGTACCATGTACGGAGTACTTCGTAAGATACAAAGTGTCACAAAGTATTTTCATGGCCAAGTGCAAGACTCACCCTACCCTGCGCCCTGCCAGGCCACACCAGTCAGATACATGCTTGCCATTATATGCGCAGCGTGCCTTTTGCCTACTTTCGGGCACAACAGGACGACAGCCAGGACACCAGTGACGGCTTCTGGGATCGAAAAGACCCTGCCATTTTTGGCGGGTGTCGATTGTCAATGTGCTGCTGTGAGTTCAAACGTTGGGGCGTTGGCATAGACCAATCAGGCACTAAGCATCAGGTGGAAGTGGGGGGGGGTCATGCAGGCCATATGAAAGGACACGCACAGGAGCCCCAGACATGGACGTGGGCACAAAGGGAGAAAAAAACCAATGTGACGAGGGGAGAGAGAGGGAAAGGGAAAGAAAATCAAAGCAACCATGGAACGCAACACAAATGGCTGGCAGGCTTGGGCCGGGATTCGTTGGCGAAAAACAGGTTTCGGCAGCGTCTCCTCCAGCTACCCAGCCCTGCTGATGCCGGTTGCTCTGTTGCCTGATTATCCATTCAGCGATGCTTAACTGCATATCGTAGTTTTGTTTGGGGCTATGAGCCTGTCCTTTGCTTCCTATTCTTCTTGCCGCAGAATGAGCAACAGCTATTCCGTGGCAGCATCGTAGCTCCTAGTAGGTGTCTTGTGTGTCTTGATCGCAGTGAATCTACGTACAAATAGGGTTTCCTTTTTGAGGCCAGACATGGCAGGTATATCTTGAGCCAGTTGGGAGTGAGTGTCGGCTGGTCTTTTACTTTGTACGTCAAGTAGCCAGTCCTCCAGTTGTCTATAACGGCGGCCACTGAAAAGGCTGCTCTGGCGCCGCTAGAAGCTCCACTGACGCCGCGTCGGCCCCCTCTTACCCCTAAAAATCGTCTCCCAACTTGCGCTAACACGACAGAAAAGGGCGCTAAAACGACGTCCCGCTAGGCCACCGAGCCACCGTTTACCTCCTAATCTTCCTTGATGACAGCTGCCCCGTCGTCACCAGAAAAGTAACCTTCCTTCCCCTGACGCCAGAAGCGCCAACGCCACTGCCAACCCACGCCAGGTCGATCAGGCAGGCCAACAAACAGGCCAGGGACTCTTTTTACACTCCTTGTCTGCCCTATCTATACCTCCCTCGCACCTTCTTTCGCCTGTCACTCTTGTGGTAGCTTGGTCCCACCGACGTCCCACCACCCGCCCTCCTAATCGTACACCTCTTATAACGATTTCGCTCGAAACTTGCCCGTCCTCTTTCCTTTTTTCTTACTCTCCACCCCCTTCTCCTCCTGCATCTTCTCCTCCGCCTTTTTCTCCCTTCTTCCTCTTCAAGCAACGAAATCAGCATCTTGTTTTTGTTTTGTCCGGCCCTGCTGCTTCAGTTTCCTTTCCAGCGGACTCGCCCCCCCTTTTCATTTTGCTATCCCCTCCTTGTTTCGTCTTTTCTCCTCCTGTTCTCTTCTCAGCGCCTCTCCTGCCCTTCTTCCTTATCTTTCGCACCCTTTTTTCTGTTCCCTTTTCCCCTCTTCCCGCCCATCTCCTTGGTCCAGTCCTCGTTGAGTCGCGTCCCTGTTTCTCTGTCCACATCACCGGCCCCTTGCATCTCGCTCACTCGCAGCTGCCGCTTCTACAGCCTTTTCATCGCCCCTGTGTTCTCCTTGCTTTGTCGGCGTCGGCGTTCCTTCTTCGCACTAGTCGCCTAGTGCCCGTGATACCTCAACTTCATCTGGGCTGCGCATTTCCCCAGTGGCCTCTAGCTTTTAGCTCCCAGCCTCACGCGTTTCTTTGTTCGCCTAGCACTTCTACAAGCTCTCCGCTAGATGTGAGTATCCAACGTCAATATCGAAAGCTGCGCAAGTTTCTGTTTATCTTGCCTACCCTTTGCCGGTTGGGTCCCGTCCCTTCTCCCCCTCATGCTCTTGCTGTTTTTTTTTTCTTTTTTTTGGCACCAGTCGGGTTGTCTGCATGTCTTTCATCTCCCCTTCTTCCCCAACGGCTGCATTCCTTCCAAACGACGCGCCGGTTCCTCTTGCTAACGGCCGCCTTGTTTCAGTTTTGTCTTGCTTCTTCTCCCTACGATTTACGCCCACTGCCCGCCCTCAAGTTTTGCTCCGATCTATTTGTTTCACGACTTTACGAATCGACTTTCCACAACCAGCATCTGTCACTTTACCGCAAGCACCATGGCCGACACCGCTACCTCCCAGCAGAACAACGGCCAGAACGGCTCCGGCCAGGGCCACATGGCTCCCGCGCCCCTCCACATTCCCCAGAACAACAATCCCATTCCGACTGCCATCACGTCGCCCATCGGCGGTGACAAGGGCGGGCTTATGTCTCCCACCACCGCTGCAGCCTTTGCCCGTCGTGCGGCCCCGGAGCCCAACAAGCGAGCGCTCTATGTAGGCGGTCTCGACCAGCGGGTTACCGAGGATGTCCTTCGTCAGATTTTCGAGACAACGGTCACGTCCAGAACGTCAAGATTATTCCCGACAAGAACGTAAGCCTATAATCAGCACCACCCTTTTTCTCAAGGATACTTTGAATTATGCTGGAGCTCCCAAGCAGCTTGCTGACCGAAACTTAGGCCAAGGGCTTCAACTACGGATTTATCGAGTACGACGACCCCGGCGCAGCTGAGCGCGCCATGCAGACCTGAACGGTCGCAGAGTCCATCAATCGGTGCGTAGTCAAACAAACATAACAAAATATCAAGCCGCATGACCGTTGTTGGTTTGAAATACTGACTAGGTGTACGCTACAGGAGATTCGTGTGAACTGGGCCTACCAGGCGAACTCAACGGGCAAGGAAGACACGTCGGGCCACTTCCACATCTTTGTGGGTGATCTCTCCAACGAGGTCAACGACGAAATCCTCACCCAGGCCTTCGCTCAGTTTGGCTCCGTGTCAGAGGCACGTGTCATGTGGGACATGAAGACGGGCCGCTCCCGTGGCTACGGCTTTGTCGCCTTCCGTGATCGTCCGGAGGCCGAGAAGGCTCTCAGCAGCATGGATGGCGAGTGGCTCGGATCTCGTGCCATCCGCTGCAACTGGGCGAACCAGAAGGGCCAGCCTTCTATGGCCCAGCAGCAAGCAATGCAGCAGATGGGCATGACTCCCACGACGCCCTTCGGGCACCATCACTTCCCACCCACGGTGTCAATAGCTACGACATGGTGGTGAACCAGACCCGGGTGGCAGACGACGTGCTACGTCGGAAACCTGACGCCGTACACGACCCAAAATGACCTGGTTCCGCTGTTCCAGAACTTCGGCTATGTGGTGGAGTCTCGTTTCCAGTCCGACCGTGGCTTTGCTTTCATCAAGCTTGACACCCATGAGAACGCCGCCATGGCCATCTGCCAGCTCAACGGCTACAATGTCAATGGCCGCCCTCTCAAGTGCAGCGTAAGTTGGGCCAAGCTTGATAGGCTACGCAGTTTTCGTCCGCATTGCACGTGTTGCTAACACAGTACTATCACAGTGGGGTAAGGACAAGACCCGAACCCGCAGGGCTTCGATCCCTCTCAGCAGCAGGGCCAGCAGCAGCAGCAGCAGCAGCAGCAGCAACAGCAGGCATACAGCCCGCAGAACGCCCAGGGCCCTGGGCCGTACCCCGGCACCCGACTGCCTACTTCCCCAGTACGGCGGAATGAGACACAACAACGGTGGCCGTCAATAGGTTCGTGGCGATCGCAAGGAACAAAAGCTGTGGTAGGCTCAGGTGGCCAGTCGGCGCCAAGCATCAATAGCAGCCAAGCGCACGATGGAATCCAGCAAGTATACAACTACCACTGGTCGAAAAGCTATCGTGGTAGTATTGCTTTAAGTCGTTGCCGCCAAGGTGACTTTGATAGTCGTCATCCGAAAAGGCAGCAGCTACTCCGTACAACGAGTTTAACGCCCATTTCACTTTGATATCTGTCTGTTTACGTGGATCGGTTTGATGCAATGACGATTTTCCTTTCGTGTTTGTTTTTGTCCTTCTCACTGCTTTCTGCCTCTTCTACGCTGGGCCTGTTTTGTTTTGGGAGTAGGTTGCAAAAAAAATTAGGTTGAATCATGTTTCTTCTCTTTCTCTTCTCCTTGTGTGATTTTTGGTCTTTCATTTTAACTTGATTTTTTGTCAGTCTTGGAGATGTTTCCTATTTCACTTTCTTTTTGTCGCTTTCTGTGTCCTTCATTTCCCCCAAACTTGCTTATTCTCTAAAAAAGACTCGATGTCACTCTGAGTGTCCTTCCTGGGGCAGGTCGAGTTGACGCCGCAACACCTTGAAGAAGCTGCTTCTTATTTTTTTCTACTTCTTTCTTTTTGCTCACCTTTTTTCACGACGGGTTTATTCTCTTAAAATTGATACCTGTTAGCTCTTTCTTTTTTTCAACGTGGCTTTGGGATGATTGCAAAGTGAGAATTGGCAATGGCATATGTCTCACGTCATTTAGGTTTCCTCCAATTGCTTTCATGTTGGTACGAAGATATGTCTCTAATCCGATGCTTTTCCACCGGTGTTTTGTCCTTCTTTTCATATGACCGCGACCGACATTTTATTTCACACCTTTCAACGACTGTCTCGTATCTTTGCTGTTGTGTATATTATTTTATCAATTCGTCCATTCGTCCATTGCCTCACACCAGATCCTCCGTTCCGCCTCTTTCTGTTTGCCGTCAGGCTATCCCATTGCCCCGATCTACCTCTCCTTTTCTTTCAAGCGCTTCACCATTCTCCTCTTTCCTCTTGTTTGCGTCTTTCCTTTTCTCCCTATTACTACCATTACAGCACTTCAAATGTTCAATATGACGCCATGTGCACAACCGTAGATGGACGTAAAGGCGACTAGGGGATTGTGGGCAATTCGGTGGCGGCACATAGACTATTCGCTTTATTCGGCTCGCCGGGTGTCAGGCACAGGATTCAGTCGTGTTTGGAGGACTTGTCGGTGATGTGTCCTTTTTTTTTCTTGTCTTTTTTCGATTCTATCGTATCCCAAACACGTTGTCGAGTCCCGATGTCGGCTGGTCTGCTTGAAATTCTGCATCGGCCCTTTGTTAGCATCAAGTAGATGAAAAGCCAAAAGCCAAAAAAGAAAGAATTTTAAAACAAATGCTGTCAGGAGAGATACCAACGCTCGGCCGGGCCGAAAAGTTCGTGTTCACGACGCGATGCATGTGGGGTGACTAGCTGTGGGGTGATGCGGTGCTGCAAGCATTGCCTGATCATGATCTAGCTCTGCGGCGAGCTCCTCTTGGTGAGAAGCTTGGCTCAAGGACTTTGACATCTATCCGGCGTGGGGGGGGTTCGACATTCAAAGTATTGGGGAGTCGAGATTCTGTGATGGCTCGTCGCGTCTTCTTTTTTTTTGTCCCTCGCGTTTGCTGCTCTGCAGATCTGCTCTATTTTTATTAGGATCGACTTCAAAGTCAGTTGGGAAGAGGGGGTCTCAAATAGCCTTTTTAATCAGGTCTTTTCTAAGATTGCCTGAGAAATACATATCAACTTCGCTCCGGTGCTCCAAAAATCTCCAATCACTCCGTACCCGCCAAAGTCAAACCCAGCAACAAAACAAACCGACCGTCTTTTTCCAGACTTGTTTGTTTTCTCACAACCCACAAGCAACAGACAGCTCTTCAACTCCCAACCCCGTGTCGGATTCAATCCATGATGTTCCAAAACTCGCCTAAACACACAAAACAAACAGAAATAGATCGAAAAAAAAACGACTCATCCGCAGGAGAGAATAGGCAACCGTTGATGCTGCGGAAAGACCAAACAGCGCAGCTATGTGTTCATTCTAGCGCGCAATTGTGGCAGATCGCTTATTTGCTGGTGTCAACAACGTAGCGGCGACAACCTGGCCGGCGTGCATGAGCTCGTAGACCTTGGAAAGTTCGCTCAGGCCGACAACCTTGTAGGGGCCTTGATGAGGCCGCGGGCGAAGAAGTCGATGGCCTCGGCGGTGTCCTGGCGGTTGCCGACATAGCTGCCCTTGATGGTGACCATGCGGATGACGGTGTCGAAGACAGGGGCCTTGAGGAAAGCGTTGGCGGGCAGACCAATGCAGATGACGGTGCCGTGGGGGCGGACGTACTGCGAAGCCTGCTGGAAGGGCTTCTCAGTGACGGCCAGGAGGATGACGGCCTGGGGGCCGTGGCCATCGGGAGTGGCGGCCTTGACGTCGGCAACGACATCCTTGCTCTTGGTGAAGTCGACGTAGGTCGTGGCACCCAGGGCCAGGGTGTTGTCGCGCTTCTCGTCACCGCCGTCAATGGCGATGACGTGTAGGCCCATGGCCTTGGCGTACTGGACGGCCATGTTGCCGAGACCGCCACCAGCACCGACAATGGCGACGAACTGGCCAGGGCGAGCGCCCGACTCCTTCAGGCCCTTGTAGACGGTGATACCAGCGCACAGGACGGGGCGACAGCCTCCAGAGACACCTCCTTGGGGATGCGGGCAACGCAGTCCGCGTTGGCAATGCAGTACTCCTGGAAAGAGCCGTCAACGGTGTAGCCAGAGAGCGTGGCCTTCTCGCAGAGGGGCTCGTCCGTCTGGCGACAGAAAGAGCAGTTCAGGCACGAGCCGTTGATCCACTTCACACCGACGTGGTCGCCAATGGCGACATCCTTGACCAGGTCGCCCTTGGCAACGACGATACCGGCACCTCGTGGCCGCCGACCAGAGGCAGCTTGGTGGCCAGAGGCCAGTCGCCCAGCATGGCGTGCAGATCAGTGTGGCACACACCGGAGTACTTGATGTTGACGAGGACCTCGTTGGGGCCGGGCGTGGCGACGGGGATCTTCTTGTACACGGGCTCTGCAGATCAAAGCATGTTAGCAACACATCCAATGGGGCCCAGAAGAGCTCAACGGTAGCAAAGCAAACAGCCTCGCAATAGAGAAGAGGTTGGCATTGGAAGACGGAAGAAATGATTCGAGGAAACTTACGCTTGCCGGTAGCCTCGACGACCTGCGCCCACTGCTCGGTAGGGATAGACATGGTGATGGTTGGTGATGGTGGTAAGTAAGAGGAAGAAAGAGTAGTTGGTATGTGAAGCTGGAGCTGAAGCTGAAGCTGGATGCTTGATAAGATTGGTAGTGGAGTGTTGGTGAGAGTGTTTGGGCCTGGAGAACAAAGGAAAGAAGCGTCCTCGAGTGGCAGCGAGCTCAGCTTTATATACATAGTGCGAGCAGCCCTTCCCTCTAAAACTCCGTGTTTCCGTGGGTCGAGCTCCACGGCGGAGTTTGTAGAAGGCCCCCGAAACGGAAGCTACGACTACGAGAGAGCGATCAAGGGCAAGGCTGTTGGAGCAGACTACAGGTATGACGTGCACGTTATTCGGAGCTCCTTCGGAGTACTGAGCAAACATGGAGGGGTGAAACTAACACGGCAGGCAGCACGAGTTGGGAGGAAAGAGCAAAGGAGGAACGGATGTGGCGGTGGTGTGGAAAAAGAAAGCGCCTCGTGATGAGGGGAAGCGTGTAGAGTCGAAAGAGGCAAGAGACAAAAGAGACAAAAGAGAGAAAAAAGACTTATCCAAAAGAAAAGAGGGTACTAGAGGCGTAGCGCGCACTTGTCGATGCAGTTTCTGTTGTGTGGGAGGAGGGAGAGGCTTTCGGCGGTCGAACGGGCGTCCTGGCGAACGAGGAAGGTGCGCGGCGCACGCGCACTTACAAGTACACTTGCAGCTATTGCGGAACGTATGATGGCGATGGAGGCTGTTGACAAGGGAAAGAGCTGCCCAGCGCACTAGCGCGAGGAGAGGGGCGAGTCGTTGTAAGTTGTGGTGGGCTGGGAGCTTCCCGGATGGCGCTATGCCAGAAGTGGGAGATCGGTTAAGAGGGTCGATCTCCGCGGCGTGCTTTGGGGGCTCTGGAGCCTGACAGCGCGCCGCCGGGGCAGGTGCGCTTATCACAGCACAAGCCTAGAAGACAAAGCGACTTGGCACAACGGCAAGGGCAGGCCGTGAAATAAGCACGTTGTTTTGTGGGAAGATATGCGAAGGCGCCGCTGCCCGTTCCTTCCTTTGCGAGCTTTTTTGTTGTTGCATGAGACACGACGATAATTGAAGTCGTCCACCACGCGCTGTAAAGCCTCGTAACACTGGGACCAGAATTAGGACTCTCTCCCTCTCTTTTGCTTTCTCTCTTTCTCTCTGTCTCTCTCTCTAAAAAAAGACCGTAGGCATGCCGGGATGTTTCGCTACACAGTCCGAGGCACCGACGGCCAACTAAGACAGAGCTAAAACGACTCTTGGCCAGGATTCTATTAAGCTGTCTCTTCAGAAACTAGCGGACGAAGAACGTGATCCTACAGAACCGCTCCAGAACACGCCCGAAACGTACCAGGACGCACCGTACGATTTAGCGTCCGTATCCCTCTCCCACTGCAGCGTCGCTCCTGCCCTCTGGAGCCGCATCTTGTCGTACAGCCTGCCTCTGGCGTGTCTGACGCGGAGCACTGGCCAGACCGCAACCGACTACAAAAGCCCTGCGGACAGCAGGTTGCATTGGAGGGGAAATGGCCTGACCTGCCAAAACGCGCACAACGGAAGTTAAGATACGCTATGAACCGGCTCGTACTTCCCGTTGATATTGATATCCAGCCGTGCAGTGCGGTCTGCAGGTTTGGGCGAGGCCATCCAACTGATTCAGACGTGGAGTGTTTTCTGCTTTCGTCTCGTCGTCATCCCCGTCTTGAGTCTCCTCTTTCACTATTTCTTTATCCATCTGGTAAGACCAGTTTCTTGCACGCCTGCTCCGGCAAGCTCCAGCCCAATCAAACGGCGAGGCCCTTCGCTGCATGTCGGTTCCGCCGCATCCAGGGCAAGAGGCGTGGAGCTTGCACTCCACTGGGGCAGGAACGATGGGGACACGGCGAGTTCCTCCTCCAGATAAGGCAGCCTCGATATCTTCCTTGCGAGTAGGCTCTGCATATCCATGGCGGCCCCAAATGCCATGTTGACTGTGCTGCGTACACAAAGTCTTTGGGTTGCACCGCAGACAGCACAGCATGTATACTTCATGATTACGGTCCTCTCTCTCTCTTTTTGCTGGGCTGTCGTTCCTGCTTTTCTGGTCGGCTGCATGCTCACTCTCCTTCCTCCCGCTGCTCTTGCCGTTTTGGACCATTCTCCATTTCCCCACGCTGGCGTTCGTTCCTTCCCAGCGACACACTCTTGGGCAAGAAATGCACACCGGTGTTGCAACTGCTCTGTGCTTTCGCCGTGCCTTCTCCAACATTGCGGTTCCGCTCGCAGACGCTTCAAACAGAATGCCCCCGCCAACCAAATCCACGTCTACCCCTCTTGAGCAAAGCGCCTTCCCCAGTCTCAAGTTCCATTATGTAAGCCAACGTACGCTGAAAGGCAACGACAAGGAAGATCAACATCGACTGAGGCCCCAATCCAAGTTCCTCTAGCCCAGTGCCTCGTTTGATCCTTTACCAACTCTGTTCTGTCTACTTGGGGTGGCTGCGTGCAGTTTCCCTGTTTCGGCTAGGGCGGACCAGGGCGTTCTCCAGATATGCACAGGCTTGCGGAGAAACCAAGGCACCCCGTGTTTACTCTCCCTGTTCCCCAACTTTCTCTTCGTCACTTGTTCCGCCCGACCTTGCGGATCCGTTCCACGCCGACCAAGGCGGGCATAACACGCAAGTTTCTTCTTGAAGACAGGAGCAGGGCAGGAAACTGGGGGATGCGGAGACTCGATATTGAAAAATGAAGGGGGAAATGAAAAAAGGAGCATAATCATTGCGGAGAAAAGAAAACTGGGTAACAAGGATGTGAAAGAAGGAGAGACGGCACATGAGGTTCAAGACACGTATCTTACGATAGATCATTGTAGGAGATGTAGGAACACACGGCGTATGTGAGATCCAGAAGAGAGGAAATCGCGTGTCCCGCGAGCCGTGTTTCGTTTTAGGGACATTGGCCCATGGGGTGCCCCGGAAATCTGATCTGAGGACGGGGTCCAAGCAATACACAAAGAAGTACTCCGTAATAACGTGCGTCTTTCCCCAGATTCGTGTGGTGATGGCTGCTGTTTGTGTTCATTTGGTCCCTGAATACTGTGCGTGGCCACACAGGGACCAAGCGTCACGCATCAAGTCACAATGATATCGGCGAGGCTGTCCAACCACCAGCCTGTTTCTTCAGCCTCAAAGTACGCCAAGGGGCGAGTCTGGCTAGGAAGGGCATTGGCAAGTGGAAGAAAAGCACGGAACACTGTATCAGAGGATAGTAAAGGTCTAATGGAATAGAGATGATGGACAGATCGACGGCATGTCAAGTGCGCTCTTGCTACCCTTGATTTCTGTCACGGACAGCCATTACTTGGGTCTGACGATACAAGGAAAGCATCTTGAAGTGTGCTCCGGTGCGGGCACACCTGACAGTATACGCCTTATGAATCAGCTACCAGACCGTAGCTCATGCAGCGTCCCATACGGGGCATTGCAAGCTTTCCGGCTGGCCGACAATACTGAATTGACATTTAGGAAGTAAAGACCATCTGCTGCCTATCATTTGGGCTCCAGATATGCGGGGAGATGGGCTTGAAGCAATTATAAAACTCTTCTCTCTCGAGGGACCATATATATCAAATTATATCTTGGGTCATCATGTGTTGCACAGATAAGACATACAGATACGTATTGCTCGCTGGAAACCAATGCCATTGAGGAAACAAAAATATAAATTGCTCTAAACCTCCAAAAGAAAATTGAAGACAACACTAACATGCATTGCCACCCACCAGGCACCGTCGTTTGTCAAACTACCACACCCTCCTACACGCCCCCTTCCCCTTTCCATCTCTCCGTTGCCCATCTCACCACCCTGCAGCTCCCCTCATCTCTATTGCTCACCCTCCCCCCTTCTCAGTTTTGTTTCTTGGAGGGCCGTGGCAAACCAAGCCTTCCTCTCCCCTTCCACCGGTAGGAGCCGGTGCCGTTTGGGGGACTGGGGTACCGGGACACCAAAGCAGCCAACCAAATTCAAAACCTCCGAAAAGATAGGGGCCGCAGAGCTGATGGGCAAAGGCAGAAAAGAGGCGGATTCCATTCCCCATAGCCCCTCCCCCTCATTTTATGCCGTCTCTTTCTCCGGCCACTTTGGAGTTTTTTTTCGCTCTGCTGAAAAAGTATTGTCGACGTTCTCCGCTTCCCTGAACCGCGCTTCGATGAGATGCCTGTCATGGCATCTCCGAAGTCGCTCATGGGATCCCGGACTCTTCAAAGAGCCCTCCGTGTCGGACGCAAGACTATTACCCAGCTTATGAGCCACCCGGGCCGCCCAGAAGAGCAAACCTCCGGACAATGCTAGGTCCGTACTCTTCGTACTGTTGGGAGGGTTAGCTAACAATGATATTAAATGCAAGACACGGAGCACACAGATACAGTTATCCTCCTCGTCAGCGACGTCAAACCAAGCCCTCTAAAGGGTATAAGCCACGACGAATTTACCGACATGACGAGAAGGCACGGATAAGCAGAGAGGCAAATAAGGGGACAGTGGCATGGCATAGCCAAGAAAATTAGAAGAGAGGGGTGACCAAAAAAACTTACTTCAGCCTTTGTATGGCAGTACGACCGGAACTCGGGCGTCTGACCCAGCAGGCTGCCACCGAACCAGGGACCGTGCCGCTGCCGCTTGTGTGTGATGACCTGGACATCCAGACCGCCACTCTTGGCACCGTGGCTACGCTGCTCGCTGGCCCGGATCCGTGCGTCGACAAGCTGCTTGATGTCACGCTGCAGGCGCCGGCCAAAGTCTTGTACAGCGTACTGCACCGGACAGCACAATGTTCTTGTGTACAGGCCACGGACGCACATCAATGGGCGACGAACTGGATCACGCCATCAACCACCACGGGGAGGGGGGTCAGGAAGTCGGAGCTGTAGATCTCGGGATTGAAGAAAATCTCGGGGGCAAGGAAGCGCTCGTAGCCGACGTCGACAGTCACCTTTCGGCCACCAGACAGCACGGCGCGGCGTGCTTGGCGAAACGCGATGAATCCCGGTCGTAGCGTGCAAACTCCTTGACAATGTCCGGGCAGACGTAGCAGTACTCCTCCTTGATCTCCTGGGCCGTCTTGAGAGACGAGTCCGGCTCGCCACGGTCGCGAAGCAGCGACTGCACAAAGTACGTGATGTCGCGGCCAGCAATAGGGATCGACTTGATCGAGGAGCCGATGACGTAGCCCTCAGCGACGGGGATGACGTGGGTCACACCGTCACCCGAGTCGATGACTGTACCCGTGAGCGAGCGGTCAGTCACCTTGGACGATGTCCATGACGCCGCCAGCGCCAGCACAGCTTGCACAGCAATGTAGAAGACGCAGCGCAGTTGAAACGACTCGAAGAAGATCTCGGCCGTGTTTTCACGGTTCTCGGGCGGGTTCAAAGGCTGCCAAGTTAGAATGAAGTGCGATAGGTAACGTCGGAGCTGAACAGGTGTTTGTGTCGAGGCTTGAGGTACTGGAAACGATGTGAAGAGACATACCGGCTCAGTAAGGAGGAAGTAGTGGTCCTCGGGCTCGACGCGCAGGTACTTGAAGATGGAGTTCGACCAAAAGCGTTCCATGTGATCCTGTCCAGTGTTAGCAGATGCTTTATTTATTTCAAAAAAAACACCCCCTACACCCCGTTGCACCTGCGGTAGCAATCACAAGAACAAGGGGAGAAGCCGGGACTCCATACCCAGTTTTTCTATCTGGCCGTGGCGGATGGGGTAGTGGCAGGCCATAACCGGGGCTGATGATGCCGAGATCGCCTCGTCGCCAATGAAGTAGTCCAAATCCTCGGTTCCACGCTTGGCTGCAGGTGGCCGGATGGGCCGGCACCGCCAGTCAAGAAAGACGGCTTGTTCGCGACAGACGGACGGCCACCGCCGGTACCGGCACTGCCTGCGCCAGCCTTTGTCGCAATTGCGGTCGGGAACACGAAAGAAGGAGAGTCGTTACCGGCGAAACCTAAAAGGTTGAATCTTGATTAGCATCTACTGTTGCATAATGTATGATGCTACTCAATGCGGCCACGCAGCCACTCGTGAAGCACCGCAATGGGCATCGAACATACCAAGCTTCGAGAAACCGGTACCGCTGGAGATCGGAGGTGACGGGTTAGCAAACGTCCAGTCAAAACGCAGAGTTACATCCCCAGAATATTGGGAGAGCTCCTATCGGGATTGGAGATGTGCGCGCAGGGTGCCGGCCGAAAACCGCAATATGCCGCTGGGCTGGGCATGAGGTGGAACGGCCAGCCCGGGACAACGGGGGGAGGGGAGTGGAAGTGGCGCCTACTTGTCCATGACAAACGGCCGGCGTTTGGTTTGCCATTGTTGCGGATTGAGAGACAAGCAGAAGGGCCGCTGTCTGCAGCTCTTCTTGCGTCGGTATGCGGGTGTTGAGAAACGGGAGGTCGAGGGGTGCGCAGGAGGAGGTGGTGACGATGCAGGAGGTCGGGAGGAGGTACGGCTGGTCTACCTGTCGACCGTGTGGCTGTGGCTGTGGTGGTTGGCGGGGGTGAGGGGCGTTCTGCCCGCTGGTGCCTCCTAAAAGAGCTTACGCCTGCGACCTGGTGTTTAGCGCCGGCGCGGGTCACGTGGAGCTCCCAGACTCGCTAGGCTACTCCGTAATTACAGGCAGCTATATTTGTATCTTACTTACATAATCTTTCGCCCAAGATCCACTGTAGCTCTTGGATATGAACATCAGTTGTCGCCGTCGCGTCTTTCGTGAATGACAGCAACAAGAGAAGATGCTTTCGCTCCAAGAGCCAGAAGAGGGAAATAGCGGTGAATGCAATTCGCTGTGCGCTCCAGTACGCTTCAGGCTGTGGCAGGTCTTGAACGGCCCCCTTTCTCGCAGATCTCTCTCTCACCGAAATTCCACATCGGGAAGCGACGATGGTGAAGTTTTTGAAAACCAGCGCCTCCACCAAACCCTTCTGGCCATAAAGCACAGAGACAGCTGGCCGGTTGCTCTTTCTTCGTTGTTTAGCTGCGCTGCTTCCTGCCCTGCCATAATTGTTGACGGCAACAAGCGGTACGCCTTGGCTGCGGTCACGACCATGTCCGTGAAGAGGCAGGAGGTGTGAACATAACAGCCTCGCCTCCTGTCCTCCCGACAACATCATCACCGCCCCTATGCCCTAAGTACCGAGACTACGTTTACTCTTTTTGGATCCGTCTCAGCTTCCTCTCCCCTTCGTTGTCTCTATTCTCTGCCGCCTCAACTTGCTCTCACTGCTTCCATCCTTTTCCGAGTCCGTCGAGTTCGGGACATCCTCAAATTTTCCTCGATAGCTATTTGGTTCACTCCCTTCCATTGCAAGCTTTATTTTTTTTTCTTTATTTTATTTGCCTTTTGTCTTCCTATTTTGATCCTACACGCCAAGGTTTGTCCCGGTATTTTCTGTCTTTGGGCCGTCGGTCCAGGATCATACTCTCACATTTTCATCGCACCTCCGCGACCTTTTCTGTTGAGAACGCAGGCCAACCTGCCCGACATCCCTGTTCTAGCAGTTCCTTTTCCAACTCTGAAACTGCCGGCCTTGCCCCGGCCATAAATGAACTCGTCAGTGAACAAAGCGGGCCATGGCGAACCTGCATCTCCGATAGACCACCAGCAGCAGCAGCGGCAGCAGCAGCAGCAGACACAGAGCTTCTCTGAAGTCGAGCCTCGTGACGACAAACATGTCCTCGCCCTCCAGCCCGGTATCCCAGCCTTAGCCCTTCGCCTCCGAACAGCCCTGGGGTGAGTTTGGCCGTGGGCGAACATCCTGGAGACCCTATGGTGGCCACAGGGCCAGATCTCGGGCCTACTGCCGGGTTGCAATTGACAGATGGCCCTGGCCCGTCAAACAAAACACCCAGTCCAGACCCAGCGGTGTTTGCGTCAGCAACAGACGGTCTCACGGATCGGCTGTTTCGCTCAAAGTCAAAGGGCCCCATTGCTGCCATCTTCATCCATGCTGGTGCAGGTTTTCACAGCACCGTCAATGAACATGTACACCTGGAGGCGTGCAGCGAGTAGGTTCTATCCCAACGCACAGTATATTTGCAGATACAGCTCCTAACTCATACATGCAGCGCTGCTCGCCTAGCCATGAAGTTTCTAAAGGCTGGTGGTACGGCTGTTGATGCCGTTGAAGCCGCTATCAAGTGCCTCGAGGACAAGGAAATCACAAATGCCGGCTATGGAAGCAACCTCTCAATTAACGGTATTGTAGAGGGCGATGCGACTATTGTAGACATCTTGGTCGGAGCGGTGCCTGTGGATCTGCACAGAGTATGTATAAGCCGTCGCTCTACCTGCCTTTGCTGTCTTCTGTACCTTGGTTCATGCTCTTCTAACCTCCCGTTCCCATGCCAGTGGTTGAAAAATCCAATCTCACTCGCGCGTCTCATCTACGACCGAAGCAACATCCCGCTATCGCTACGACGAATCCCACCAAATATTCTCGTTGGCCACGGTGCCGCGCGGTTTGCCCAAGAGCATGGAATGCGGCTCGTGCCACAATCAGCAGCTCAATTTCAAGGGGTGCACAGGATCGCTTTTACCGCTGGCGCCAGGACCTCGTCAGCGCCGAAGAAGCTGCCATCAGACGCAACCAGATCGCCATGGCTCTCCCAAGGACCCTGCCGGTTGAGCCCCGGTCGGTTCCAGGCGGTCCTCCTTCTGTTACTACTTCCTGGTAACGGAAACGAATTACCACAGGATCCTGCCCGTCCCGCGAGAGATCAGCTATCACCCGAAGCATCAGAGCGTATCAAGCCACAGCGATTAGCCGCTGTGCGAATTGAACCCCCTCGGTCCGAGGGTGCATCGACACCGTCGGCGGCCAATCCCGAACTGTGGTCGTCACGAAATCTGACGCCCAAAGCCAAAACGTCTGCGCCTCGGCGACTATGATCTGTTCGGCAATGACGAAGCGGCAGCCAGGCGAAGAAAAAGCAGCAGCGGCGGCGATGGCAGCTACGCCGAAGACTCTGTCCATAGCTACGCAACAATATCTGGGGCTATCTCACAGCCGTTGGATCATTTTCCCGAGGGCACCGTGGCGGACGAGTATGCGGCAGGACGTCAGTACTCGGATGCAGACGTTGGGCTCCACGACAACGATACGGACATCATAACAGACACTATTGGTGCCATCGCGATTGATCTCCGCGGCAACATCGCCGCCGGTTCGTCGTCTGGCGGCATTGGCATGAAGCATTCTGCCGCATAGTCCCGCAGCTCTTATAGGATCGGCACGGCCGTCATCCCGGCAGACCCGAAAGACAGCCGAGGACATGTGTGGCTGCCGTAACGAGCGGCACGGGTGAGCACATGGCGACGACAATGGCTTCGCACACTTGTGCCAGCGCCTGTACCACGGAAACCGACGGGCGGAGGGCGGCTCGTTTGACACGGAATACGACGACGACGCCATCATGAAGTCGTTCGTAATGGACGATTTCATGAACCACCCTGGCGTCAAAAACCAAATCTCTAGAGGCGCAATTGGTGTCATGGCAGCGAAGAAGACCAGCAAGGGCATCTACTTTTACTTTGCGCACAATACAGACTCGTTTGCGCTGGCGTCTTTGTCGTCTAACGAGGAGGATCCTCTGGTAGTCATTTCCCGACTTGGTACGCGCGAGAGCGTCGCTAGAGGCGGCCGCAAAATCAAACGCAACTGAGGCTCTTGAGACGAAGGCAGTTCTGTAGTCAATACCATGTTGGAAGGTTGCGTTTTGAGGTGTGTCAGTTGACCAGAGGGCATGTCCTCGACAACCCTCGTCTTTACTTTTATACTCTTGTTTTACTTTTCACGCACCCTAGAACCTAGAATCGCTCGCACCAGCGTAGAGTTTTCTCTAATTTTTTTTCCTGTTCTTCTTTCCATAGGCGGCCGATGGCCAGAAAATGGTATCAGTTAAGAATATGTACAATAATAAACAGATCGTGAAGACCTTTTTTTTTTTTGAAAAAACTGTTTACCACCAAAGCTTCACTCCAAGTCCGGCTGCAGCAATAGAATCTTATTTGTTTCAAAAAAATATCTGAAATAAAAGTGTAACGATAAGTAGATGCCTTTAGATTCAGGACCCGAACGCCAGAATTAACATTGTGTTCCCGACAAGCCCGCTTTTAGCCAACGTCGGTGAATATGATCTAGCGCACGAACGACAAAAAACTCAATAGCCAAATGCGATGCGCCGTAGCACCCCGAGTATTTAAATACGCCTTAGGAGGCCATGGGTGTCCCGACAGCGCTGCCGGTCTCCTCGCGGCCACCGGCTACGCCTCCCAGCCGCTTCTTCTTCTTTTTCTTGGGCTTCGGTACGACGGCCGGCTTCGCGCCATAGACGCCCAGCCGTAGCCGCGACCCGCATGTCAGACATTCACTCGAGGGAGGGCCACCGGCCTCATCGGGCGGTGCCTCGGGCACCTCACAAAATATACTCAAGCAGATGCTGCACACAAGCCCGTGTCAACCACACGCCGGTGGCAGAAACATGCGGCCCGAAAGTCAACCGGCGTCTGCACTGGGAGGCACGAGAGCGTTGGCCACATCGCGTGCCGAGCGGCACTGAACCCCAGCATGAGGTACGCTAGGATGCCCTGGGCATGCGGATTGTGGCCGTCGCCTTCATCGGTCGGCGGCGGCGGTGGGGCAATTGAACGTGCCGCGTGTGATGTAGGCAGCTTGCTGCAGGAACGTTGCGGCTCCACGGAGGGCCAGGACATCAATTGCGACACCCGCGTGAGCCGCAGCAAAGACGGCATTCATCGTCGGGATGTACTGGGCCGGGGACGAGTCAGAGACGGAGATGACGAGAATACGGCGTGTAAGCCAACCTCATCTGACGATGAGCTGCCGCTGCCATTCTTGCTTGCATCACCAGCCGCACCAGCTCCCGCGCCTCCACCAGCGCCCTTCCCCGTATTGCTGACTCCTTGCCCGCCTGGTGCCCCTTTGCCGTCCGCTGCTGCTGCAGCAGCTGGAATCAAAATGCCGTTCTTTGTTGATATGCGCGAGGGCCAGGGTCAACGCGCCCGATAGCAGTGTCGTGGTCTCTTCGAGGTCGCGCTCGGTGGTGCTCGTGACGAGGTCGCCAACGGACTTGAGGAGGGTGGTCTCAATCTCACGGAATTGAGGAACTTGTTTGCTGAGGATGGCGGCGAATTGCCACTCCCGCTTCCGTTGCTACTCCCGTTCCCATGGGAGTTGCCGTTGCTGTCTGAGTCTGCCATGGCGACATCGTCGCCTCCACTGCCATTGGCTGCGGCTGTCCGCTTTGCCTTGGCTGTTGCTGCCGCCGCCGCCGCCGTTGCGGCCACTTCCTTGCCGATGGGTAGAGCCATATCGCGCGGTTGCTGTGCGAGGCAATGACGGCCACCTGGTTGGCGCTTCCCAGGGCCAAATGCGAGTTCGCAAACACGAGGATGTTGGCAATTGGCCTTGCTGAGAGGCAGGGTGTTCGCCAGCGCGGCCCAGGCGCGCGGATTTGTGTCCAGAATGATGGTCAGGAGCGCCGGCGCCTCGGCAGACGCAAGAGACCTCGTAGTGTGCCGAAGCGTCAACGGCATCCATGGCGAGGTGAGAACCGCGTCACTTCGACCGGTCTTTGTCCCGTGGTCTAGTCGAGCTTGAGTCGGATTCTCGGGGGACACACGGAACGATCGGTTTGTGTCCCCCCTGGGGAAGGCGGAAAAGGCTGCCGAGGGATTATTGTTGGACATATACGGAGGTGCTTCGCCAACCTTTTGAAGGTTTGAGATCGTTCAAGTGGCCGCGCTGATGGCCGGGTCAGAGTCCAGTCTCTCGTCTTTGGTGTGTAAAGCCTTTCGTCGTCGTGAATCGTGTAGCTTTAGACCCACAGTTCTGCCTGCTAATAGACGCCACTGCATTTGTAAATTTACAGTGCACTTAGCGGTCGCGCTCCACGTGATTGCCACGGCGCCGTGTTTTCTTTGTGCCTGGGCGAGCTACCCCCGCCGTAATACTAAGTAAGATACTTTGAGATTTAAAGAGCAACGCCACCCCCAAGCATCACTACGCCAGGCTGACGTGGTAATATGCAGTTGTAATCAGGTGTGGGAAGAGACAATGGAGGGACGCTAAAGACAAGCTCTACTGGCCCACGAGCAGCGTCATTGCATGGTGTCAAACACTGACCTGACTATTTGTACGATACGTCTCGTCTCGTCCCATCTTTCCTACTTTCTTCTGGACCCAACTTCCAACCTCATCTTATCGACCAGCCACTGGACAGTTTAATTGCAACCATCTTCCTAACGGCCTTGGACTTGACCATTTTGCATCACAGAGTTGACCCCCTCGTTGCACCTCCATGTCAGGTATTGGTTCCTTCGTACTATTGTAGTTTGCTCTCTTTTTTTGTATTATATCTCTCAGCCCCTCCCGATAAGCTCCGGCTTCATGTTGCCCTCGCTTAGCAAAGATGTCCGCTGTCCCCAGTACAGGCCCGGCCACGGACCCAACACAGCAAGTCTGAGCTTGTCCCGCGAGGACCAGACGCTGCTGCTTTTTTGCCGGCCTCATGGAGGGTGGCAAAGAGGACGACGAGACGGTCAGCGAGCTCGACCGCCTGACCAAGGTGCTCAACGACGACGTTGAGGCCACCAAGAAGGGCGAGGCGTCCATTTGCAGGCTGATCGACTCCGACTGCGCCGACACGTTGCTGAGCTACCTGGACATGCGCCAGCCCGACATTGTGCGCGGCCACGCGACGCTGACGACATCGTCGTACCTCAAAGCAGCCGGATGCAACGCGGACGGCGCGCAGAAGCTGTCCGAGTTCTTTTACGACCGCGTTCAAGCGCGGCACCGTATCGACGAACTAACATCGTGGCGTTTTGCGTGGCGGCAGCTGTTGTTCCCGATCGTGCCGGAGCTGACGGCCGAGATGTTTTTTGAGCGAGGGCTTTTTGGCCTCTCTGGGCCCGCTGATGCGCCGCAAGTGGAAGAGCCGCAAGGTCGAGACGGCGTGCCTCGACATGCTCAATGTGCGTGCATGAATGCCGGCGTGCGCGAGGCTGTGCAAAAGTACTGTGTCGAGTGGCTTGAGGAGATTGTCGACCAGGACCCCGACGACGTCGTTAAAGACATGTTTGCGGCCAATCCCGACGGCAGCCTCGGCGAGGGCTCCATCTCCATGCGCCGGCACTCACGCCAGGTGCAGAATTTGGCGGCTGTGATCCTTGCAAGCTCAAGGTATGTCGCTTTCCTGTCTACAATGAGAAGCTCCAACTCCTCCAACTCCCCCAACTCCCCCAGCTCCCTCCACCATCAATCTCGTGCGGCCTCTCTAACTAACCTTCGAGAAATAAAGGCAACGTTCCCCCGCAGCAGCCTGCCAGGTAGAAGGAGCTGTCGGAGGCGGAAGTGGCCGTGTTGAGCTGGCAACGTACGATATGAGGATCGTCAGCAAGATGTTTACAGGTCTTTTGGCGACCAGTCCGGGACCAGGGCAGCTTTCAAAATGCTGTGGAGGGCCTGGCGTAACCGCATCCTTGCAGCCAAGGTCAAGGAGGAGCTGGACAACAGGACAACGACGGGTTTCTCAAGAACCTCGTCAAGAAACACTCAAGAGCGCCGCCGCCACGGTCACCTAATAACATACGGCGCCGCTGAGCATTCTTTTCCAATATGACGCCGGCGTAAACCAAGCCGCCACAGTCTTTGAAGAGCAGAGGCCCGGCTTGGTTGCCAGCTCAAAGGCCATATGCGAATGCGGCCGCAATACAGCAACACAGAAGCCCGGATACCACCTCAATGAACGACGCGCAAAACCGTATCCGCAGGTCGTGCAACAGGTCTTTGCCGCTGGCGAATAACACCCTTTTTAGTCTCTCACAGCAAAGAACGGTCGGCTCGCCTTCTGCTGATCTCTTATTATCGGCATCATTCATGCCCCTGTCGATGACACAGAAGTCCTGCGTGGTCAGGCTGGCACAGCAGGTGCCATAAACGTCTGCTGATCGATGCGTGGAACGCGCTATCCCTCTGTGGACAGTGCAAACAGATCAGCGCCGGAGCACGTCTGTAGCGCGGCGAACGGCTGCACAGTGCCCTTGCAACGGATTTCTTATTTATCGACGCAACCCGTCTCTGGGTCCTTTGGTGGTACGCGGCCCACGCCCATCAGTGGGGCGATCCGTCCTAGCCTCTCTGCTGAAACGGGACGACGACTCGTACGACCTGTTGCCAACATTTGAGTACTCATGCATTGACCAATCTCTCGACGGACGACGACACCCCGCGGTAGCATCTCCACGTGGCCTGGCCCGACGTCGAAGGAACTGATCCTGTCCAACAACGAGCGTAATACCCGCGCAGCCGTCGAGCTTGTGTGCAAACCTTGGTGCATGGCACCCGAGGGCATTCCTGATGTACGCAGATGGTAGCCCACCGCTACGTAACCGGATTAACATCATGGTGGCTCTGAGCACGAATGGCCGAGTGATGAGGGCACGCGAAAGCGGCTTGGGGTGGCGTGCACTGGCATCAATTGCTTGCCTACGAGGGTGTTTGTCGAAGGCGTCTGGCCCGGGATCGTGGCGTCCAGATCATCCTCTAGGCCTGTGTGGCGCTTCTGAGAGCGAGGACCTCCGGCATCCGTGGATGCGTGAAGCATTTACAGTATGGTTATGTGTGACGGGCGAGACGGGAAAAAAGGCCAAGGCGCCATTAAGGCTGCCAACGGTGTGTCTATTCTAAACGAGTGCGCCAAAGCAGCGCCGGGCAGAGGTGGTCGAGGTGACTGTTTTTGCATTAAAAGCTGTTGAAAGATGAGTAGCACGTCTGCGAAAGATGAAATACGGCAATGGAGGACAACGAAGGGTTGGAAAATTCGCATGAACGATATCAGGTTGGGGGGATGGGTCAGAACACATTCGTACAGTCAAGCATAATTCTGGATCTCGGATTCCGCAGAGCGCTGCAGGGAGACTTGCAGCCAGGGATATTGGCCATGAATCGTGGTATAATTGTCTTTTGCGCCGTACAATCTATATGCCAATTTCAAAAGCTATATATAAAACAATGACTACCCCTTACACCAAGTCAACACGGTTCGAGTCACAGCAATGCCCTCGACATGCGCTGTCTGCGGAAGAAAGTCGAAGCCACGCAGGCTCTCAATCTCGTAGCGTGCAGAGGCTTCCCGTTCTCAGTCGCGCAAACGGCGTCGGTCGAGGCTGCACAATTGTCGCCAGTAGCCACAGTCCACGTTGTCCACCACCAGCATCCACGTCGCGCGCCTGTGTGTGCACATTGCAGCTGACATACACAATTCGTGCGGCGCATAACGCAGCAGCTGGCGCAAAAAAGGGCGCATCACAGCTTTGCCGTGCGGGTCCAGCACCACGACCGTCTCGTCCGGGTCGTACTCGATGACACTCTGGAACAATTGGCAGCATCCGCCGCAAGGAAACGACAGCGCTCGGGCGGCAAGTTGTTGAGCTGTGCGTTGGTGCGTGCATATGCAATGGACTGGTCTGCGATGTCGATGCCAATGGAGCGCCAGGCAGGTCGAGGCCAGAGTAATCGTAAACAGGCCCGAGCCCGAGAGGCGTCGATGAGGTAGCGCAGCTCCTTGCCCTTGCCGTTGGTCGTCTGCGGGAGCACATTTCGCGCACATAGGCTGTCAGCGGAGGTAGGATTGAGTTGTTGTTCTGGAAGAAGCTGCCGGCCGGATTAGTGAAGACGTAGTCGTCGACATACTCCGTCGACGTGGCGTTGTTGTCCGTCATGCACGTCTTCACATCGGTGTAGGCCTCCGTCTCGACCCGCACAACGTCCGCAGCATCGCCGGCAGCCGCATCTGCCTGCGCTCTCCGCCCCCGCGGGACACCGCTTCGTGCTTTCACGCAGCAAAATAGTGGCGCCCTTGGATGTAGTTTTGCAAAGTCACGAGCCACACTGGGCACGCTCTCAGCGTCATTGGCCTAGGCCCACGGTCTGGTGTCCCGATTACGGGACAACTCTTCAATGTCGAGTTCGTTGGCACGTTTTGTCACCACCCGTTGCCCGCTCGTTGGCCATGATACCCGATTTCCGGGCACTTTCGTCAGCGTTGTGCGGGCCTTCTGTCTTCCTCCGAACACCGGGGGACGTCAAAGTCGGGTGCAGTTTCGTTGCGGTAGCAGTCTTAAGCAGGGCATGGCATTGTGTCGCGCAACAGCGGACGCTCTCTGGCGGAGCTGAGAGAATGGGGTAACGCTATACTCCGATTGTCGCTTGATGCGAAGTGTCGGCATAACTCAAGTGCATATGGTACTGGCCCGGAAACAGCGACCAAAGTACTGCAGCGCACACGAGTTGCATTGTCACCGATGGGATTCGCGCAGCCGAGCGAAGGGATATCATTCATAGATTAAAGATACAGCCAAGTACGTCAGTGCACCCTCCTCCAGGCATTGGCTTGGCTTGCGATTCCGTTTAGACTTTGGCACGCCACAATGTCGCCCGGGCACACGAAAAGAACACGACGTAGATGCACGAGCGCCGGGCCGCAGTTTGGGTCCTCGTTCAGCGGTGAATCTTGCGCTGCACGGCAAACCTTCACCCGTCAGATGATGAGTCAAACAACGTCAGATCAATCTCCGTACCAGGGCTCGGTGCAGGTCCATCTTCGGAGGATCGTGCGCCGCTCCTCGATCTTGCCTCGTCGGATCACCTCGTCAGTAGGTACGCCCGCACCTCCCTCGCCGATTCTGGACCAGAAAGTACGGCTCCGGCACTCCTGGCAGCCCTCCGGTCCTGCATGTACTTCAGAACCTTTGCAGAGCCTGCACATCGAAGCCAGCCGCGAAGTACTCACTCCTCACCGAGCCATCTGTGACAGCCTTTCGATCCCTTCACCCTGAGCTTCTTATTTCGAGTATGCTGCTGTTCCTGTTCCACCATTGCCGTTTGATTCCTTCTTTCGAAGGAAGCTGCCGATCTGTCTGACCGGAATGCTTCAGTATATGGCCGGCTTGCACTTGTTCTCACTTCATCAGGCTGTAGCAAAAGCTCTGGCTGCGCGTGCCACAGCCTGCCGAAACAGATATCGGAGCCATACCTGAGAACTGAAGCTTACAGAACGCACAGTCTCCCTCTAGATGGCACCAAGTCTAGAGCTGCAATTGCAAAATGCAGTAGATCTGAGTTGGAGTGCCGCTGTCAAAGCGATTGTGGTATGCAATATCGCGGTGCAATTAGTCGACAGCTTTTTTGACGAGAAAGCACTCGTTTGCTCAGGCAAGACAGCAGAAGCTTGCCGTGACGTTAGAATAAAGAAATTTAAGAGGCCAAAAAAAATGGCTTTGGAGCTCCTTGAGGTAAAAATCCACAACAAATTGTTTGTTGTCGAAAGTTCTCAATTTTCACTTTTTGAAAGTCGACAAGAAAAAATGACTAAGCTTTGAAGCTCTTTTCTATTTTCAATGTCCTGGCGCTGATGCTGTGACCGCCTGTAGCAGTTTGCACAGCGCCTGCAATACTTGAAGTTCAATGAGTTGCATCCGCCGCCATCCAGCGGATCACAGCCGCAACAACGCCATAAACGCTGGTTACTTATGAAGTCCCGAATGGGATCGCCTCGAACGCACTCCGCATGTGTGCCAGACCCTTATCGGCGCACGACCGTGCTGGTAGGGATCTAGTCGCGTCCTGTTGATTCAGCTCGCTTTAATTGCGACAACAACCCCGTTTCCGGTCTTTCTCCCCTTCGTCTGACTCCATCCCGGCTCCGCACCGACACATTCAATTTCTTGGTCCCATTGTGACTTCCGTTTCCCTTTGTAGCTGGTTGCAGGCTGTTTTCCGAGTGCATTTCAGCTGCCTACTTTTCTCCCCTTTTGTTTTAACGAGTATTCACTCCGCAGACCAGCTGCTCGCTCCCTCGCAATGCGTAAGTCGTTCGCTACTTCCTTTTGCACGTAGCAGCTCACGTCCTGACCTTTTTGTTTTTATACCTCTAAATCCAATATTCAGACCCTAGCTAACCGCCACTGCAACACCTTGTATCTACAGAACCGTATTGCTTACCCCTGCTGCTGCTGTTGTGCGACGGCACATCTGACGAGCCTGCTACTTCCCAACTTTGCAAAAACCACTGCACGGTAATGATTTGGACCCGATAATGTTGTACCGCAGCCCGGGTCGCAACGGCGCACGTCGCCCCAATCCTGCTTCCAAAATTCGCGCATTTGGAACCTGATGGCCGGCAGGGAGTAAGGTCATGCCTTGAGCCTTGCGCATAGTATCCATCGATTTCGCCCTTGAGAATACAGTGTGTGATATGCGCAGGGAAATGCCGCGGATGCCATGGTGGGAACCACCCTTTGTGTTGGCGTCATTGCATGTACCATTCGGCATTGCTGCGGCAGGCTTCATGCTGGTGCGTGGCGATGGTAGCTACAGAGAGACCGTTGACTACCGCGAAACGGCTCAGGGCAGCTGCCTACCAGAGGACATGTACGACCGGCCAATGTGTCATGGAGAGCGGTCATTGGTGGCCTTTGCTGTTTTGGCTGATCCAGGCGTAGCTGGTCCCGTGGCCTACGAATACACTGCACAATTCAAATAGCGGCGTAGGTTTTTTCCCTTCCGCTATCCGCTATATGATAAAGACGCCTCCGACAGCATTGACTAATATGTCCGCAGAGATCTACATGGAAGACGGTGGTCATGCCGGCTGTACATGTTGCCACGGACTACGGCTTCCCAGGTACGCAGAACAGCTTTCGTGTCCTTTCTTTGCTAGAAGCCCCGGGAGGGGCATGTGGTATTTAACGTTATCTCAGTATCCCATGATTTGTACGCTACAATGACGCGGCCACAAATACCGTTGGGACATTCTTGACCGACGACCGTGTGGGCAGAGGACTTTGGCGCCAACGGCACGCTTTTGCAGCTGGGCGATACTCATCAGCGGCGAAGCGGTAATTGCCAAACCACGCTTGAAACGTATTGCTAGCGGAGGGCCATCGCAACCTTTTACGACGGAGCCATGGGTAAGTTGTGCAAGACCCTTCCTTTGGCTGAACGTGGACTCGTATCTTATAACTGACTGCGCTCACACGTACGTAGCCAGGGACATGGTTCAGCTGATCCGTCAGAGAAACGGCTCAATGACCTTGGATGACTACAAGGACTACAAAATTATCAGCCGTCCAGCCGTGAGCACCATGTTCCGCGGTCGCCGGCTCTTCTCGACAGGCGCGCCTTCTCTTTCGGGTGCTGTGGCCCTCTCGATCTTGAAAACAATGGAGCAGTTCCCTGCAACTGGACTTCATGGCAACGGTGGGTACGAAAGCGACGGCCAGAACAAGCAAGGGTCAACCTGAGCACACACCGCTTTGACGAGGCCATGCGCTTTGCCTACGGCGCACGACCCGTCTTGGTGACCCGGACTACGTCGCATGGTGTTTGCCGCTCTCGAGGCAGACCTCCTGTCAGACCGGCGTGCCGACAGCACCCGGCATAAGATCCGCGACGAAACGACTTGCCCGTAGAGGATTACAACCCTGAGGGCAGCTATGCCAAGCCAGGACACGGCACTAGCCATATCGTGACAACGGACTGCTCAGGCCTAGCGAATTAGCAGCACGACCACGATAACACACTTTTCGGATCCCTGCTCATGACGGTGAGGGCGGCATCATCCTCAACAATGAGATGAATGACTTTTCCATCCTCACGCCGATAATGAGTTCGGTTACCCGCCAAGCCCGGCCAATTACATCCGTGGAGGCAAGCGGCCGCTGAGTTCAATCACGCCCATTATGGCCGAAGACGTCGTTGGTGGAGATGGCCCTGAGATGAAGCCCGCCGGCTGTTTTTTGGTGACAGGTGCGGCGGGCGGCAGCCGCATTATCTCGGCGACGGCACAGGTGGCATGGCGCGTGCTCGAGCAGGACATGTCGATGCACGACGCCCTGGCGAGCCACGGCTGCATGACCAGCTAGCACCGAATCAAGTGACGTTTGAGTGTTGTTCAACAACAGCACGGTCGCGAGCATGGCAGCCCCGTGGGCACAATGTGACGTGGACGTCTACTTATGCGAGTGCCGCCCAGGGATTCGCGTGCTACCGGGCGGCGTGTTTGAGGCAGCAAGCGAGCCAGGCAGCTTAAACAGTGGAGGCCATTCTTTTTAAGCTACGCCCAAAGACTTCTGTGTACATTTGTGATATCAATTCACACGGGTTTGTGATTTATTTCCCCTTTTTCGTACAACATAATTATGTGTTATAGCCCGGTACCGTTTTCTCGTATCGTTGGATATTTGCAGGTCGTTTTTTATTATATTATTGCGATGTAATGCTCTTCAGTTGCTCTGAAGACAAGTGGGTATCCATCGATGCAAGAAGGGCAAAAAAAAAGAGAAAAAAAAAGTCAAGACAAAACTAGACAGATTGGTAGACAGCTGTTAAAGGAACAGAGTCGATTCAAGTTAGAAATAGGGTAAGATCAGGCGTTATATGGAAAAAGCAATGCAAAGCATAATCGAAAATCACAAGTTTAATTTAAGCAGTTGCCAGGAGCCTGTCCATTCTGCTCAAGCCATTTCCGCTCAAACTCTTCTTCGGTGAAGCGCTTTTGCGGACAGCCGGGCCGCTCGCGCCAGGCCAGCGGATCAGGCAACGAAAGAGCCTGGTCAAAAGCGTCCGCAAACTCGTCGCGGTCGTCGCGTGGAAACCAGTAGGCTGGCCATCAATTTGGCGTGACTATATCAGCTGTGGCCCGCCACTGTCGTGAACGACGGCGATCAAGCCAGCGGCCTGGTACTCGACAACACCATGCCGAAATGCTCATTCCACATGCCGTTGACAACCGAACAGACGCGCGGCGAAGCCACTGCAGAATGGCTGGCCAGGGTGCGTCCAGATGGAACTCAACGTCGTCACGGATGTTGAGTCTCGTTGGCGAGCAAGCGGAGCTGATAGACACGCTTGGAGTCGGAGTCAATCACGGACGCTGCCAATAAGGACGAGCCTCGGCGTGTCTGTCTGCTGGGCCTGCTCCCGCCGCTTCTTCAAGAAAGTGGCAAAGGCCTGCAGGATGAGGTGGTGGTTCTTTTCCGGGCGAAACTGCGCAATGTAAAGCAGAACTTTTTCACGCACAGCTTCACTCGCGGCAGACACTTCGACCTCATGCTCAAAGCTCGCTCACAGCCACCGGCGGGTAGACTACAGCAATGTCGGTATCCGTCTTCTGTGCCGTTGCTGCCTTGCCCTTCTTAGCACGCAAGCGGGCCCCAGAGGGCCTGCACATGCGCCTGTGTCCAGCTCGAATTCCGTCATGACAACGTCAATGGACGAGCCCACGGAAGCATATAACCATGCAAACGCCTGCCAGTACGCGCGCTTGGCACGGCCACCGCATGCCGACGCCCTGGCCAGCGTTCACGGCCCTGCCCGCCGACCTCTGACGATGGGTTTAGCGAGGCGAGCATGTCCGTGGAGATGGTTGGATAGTGGACGTAAAGCGCCGTGGGGATGCTGCGGAACAAGCAGCTTCGAAAAGCCAAGTGCAAAGGCGTAACCCATGGTATCGATAAAGACGTCTGGGACCAGCAGCGACAGTGCGTCCCAGGCCATGATAATAGAGCCAAAGGACTGGCCCGCAAGCGTAAAGTGCGGCCAGGTAGAGGCAAGGACCCAACGACGCGTGGAAAGGTAGAGAAAAGCGATGGTCGGCGGGTGGAGAATGGATGTTGAAGCGGTCCTGAGAAAAAGGCTGCGTTAGCAAGCATTTGTTTGCCGGAAGGGGCTACTTACAAGAGCAGTACTCACCCCCGCACACGCGCCAGTATGGCGTCCTTGTGCACGTCGTGGTCGCCCGTGTAGACGACACACTTGGCCTCGTGGGCCAGCGTTGCTGTGTTGCGCGAATAGCTGCCCAGAGCACGCGCTCACCGCCACCGCCCGCATTGCTATCCAGTTAGTAGGTATGTGATGGGGGGTATGAGAAGTTGGGGGGGGGGGGGCAACAAAAGGAAAGCGAAAAGCAAGAACCCACCAGAAGGGGTGGAAGAAGCTGACGATGCCATCCCAGTCTGACACGCCTTTCTCGCCGTTGCCGGACGACGCTGTCGCTTTCCGCCTCGACGTTCTCCAGTCGTCATCACTTCCTTCGGTCTTCTTCTCGTCCTTCTTAGCCGCCTGCTGTCTCTGCTGCGCCTGGAAACTCTTCTCGTCTGCGCCATCTGTCTCCAGCAGCGGACTGCGCTGGC